>PVKY010003819.1:0-20699 GCA_004027775.1 Bradypus variegatus
GCCTTCTTCCATGTCTTTCTCACTGGAGGGGGCTCTTTACAGACAAGGGACCCTTCACACCCACAGTTCCTTCTGTGGAGGGCGGTACACGCTCACAGCTGGGTGTGCTCTGGGGGCACATGGAGTGGGGGGTGGATACTGGCAGAGCCTCCCCAGGGCCGGGGCAATGGTTATCACGAGGAAGCGCCCCAAAATGGCTTCAGTCAACAGCCCGGAGGGAGCCAGCCCAGGACTCATTAAACCGTAATTAGGATCCCAACTCTGGCTGCGGAGGGCTCCGTTTGGCCCGAGACTGTTTATTTGGGTAAGACCACCGGCCAGGGCAGCCGAGGGGCAGGCAGAGGGGCTGGGGGTCGGGCGGTGGGGGTTGGATCTGGCTGTCATTTTGGACGCTTTAATAATGGGAAAGCCTCTGACCTGAGCCCTCCCAGAGCCCAGGACCCCAGAACCTAAATAATCATGGGACGGCAGTTTTTAATCTCCTCCAAATTACTCATTAAATGGGATGAGGTAGGGAAAGTGCCCCGGACACTGTGGCGGCTCAGCAGGTTGGCCCGGCACCCACCAGGCCAGAGGGAAAGATTCATTTTGCTCCTAAGTTCTTGCTCCGAGTGTGGAAGGCCTCGGCAGCTCGTATTTGGCCGCAGCTTTTCCGACTGAAAAGCAAACACACCCGTGAGCTGCCAGGGGACTCACCGTTCTGACCCTCAACACCGGGCTCCCCCCAGCTCCCGTTCCGAGAGCCAGCTCGGTCCTGCCCCTCTGCCTGTCCGCTCTCTCCAGCCACATGGCAGTGACCAGAGCTGACGCCCGAGGGCTGTGTTTGCAAAGCGCTTCTCTCACAGTGCACCTCTTGTTGCTTCTTCTGACCGTCACTGTCTGACCATCTTCTGTCATCTCAGGTCAGGGTTGATGGTTTCCTCACTTTAAACCTGACCCAAGTGAGGTTTGGAGAGGTTAGTGGGTGGTTTGCACATTTCCCCACCCCGTAAGGAGCTCCCTAAAGGATAACCCCATCAGTCAGCAACCGTTTATTGTGAGGGCGCAGTCCTTGTCCTCCATGTGCTTTTATCTGGGGTTCATCAGACTGAATTTCTGTGGATCTTAAAGCAACTGGACAGCGTTCAGTCCCCGGTGTTTGCTGGTTGGATGAACGGTGGCTCGGTGTGACGAATGAGGGCAGGGTGGGGTGCCGGGAGCTGGCTGGGGCCGGGGATTGACTGAGAAATCCATTCCCTTGGCAGAAAGGGTGCACAGAAGGAGGAGGTAGAGTGGTGGGTGCTGGGTGCTGTGAGGGTGGCTGCTTCTCCTGCCCCACAAGTGCCCAGGGGTCAAACTCGGACACACCCAGCCTCGAAAGGCTGATGTGCCTGGGCCTCGGCGTCCAGCTGAGGAAGGCCTCGGCTTTCAGCCTGACCCAGGGCCCTTGGGCCAGCCCGTCCATGGTTCCAAACCGTGTGGCCCTGGGGTTTAGCCGAGCGGGAAGCAGGCCGTGCTCCCTGCCCCTCAGGAGTGCACGGAGGCCTTTGTGCAGAGACCTAGAGTATATGGCTGGAAGGCCGGTGAGACATCAATAGCAAACTTCCCTTTTGGTAGGTAAGAAAATGAGGTCGAAGGAGAATTTGCCCACACTCGCTTGGCATATTCTAGAGCATATTTCAATATGGGGTGAAGTCTGGTGCTTGGACCTCCACCGCTGACCGTGAGCACTTCCCTTTCCATGCTCTACGCCTTGGTTTTCTCACGCGTAAGATGGGAGGTGGTCTCCATAGTCTAGTCCTAAAAGTTGAATGAGTCTGGATTTTATGTTTCGTGGTCACAGGACGGGTAAGATGGGACGTTATGTGTCAGTTCACTACCAGGGAATGAACTGCATTTTCTCTGTTGAGGTGCCTGGATCGAGGGATGTACCTCCTTGTCATGGTGAACTGAATTTGTGCAGGCTCTCGGTGAGCCCTGGCCCATTGGGCCTGCAGCCACCTTCTGTCCAAGGAAGCAAGGTGAGTTCTAGGTGTTGGCTCCGCTGCGGCAGGCTGGGTGCCGAGTGAGACGATGGCAGCTGGTTGGTGGCAACGGGTGGGAGGAGGGACAGACGGTCATGCAGATGGGCGGAGGAGCGAATGCTGAGGACAAGCCCCTGAGGCCCCGAGGTGAGATGCCCCCTCTTGTGAGGGGTCTCTCTGAGGGGTTCCTGGGGTTCATGTTCAGGCCAAGCCCCCATCATACTCATGTTCTCCCAACCATCGTCCCAGGGCCCTGGGTGGATGGTGCACGCCGACAGCAAGGACGAGCAAGAGGACAGCATCCTCACTGCCCCCCTCCACCACCGATGGCTCTGGGCACCCACAAAACTTCTCTTCCCTCTGCTGTAGCCTCCATCTTGTTTGCCTCCTGGTGTAAGTGCCCATCGGTCTCACTCACGAATCATTGTCTGACCATTTCAGACGCATTCCCGAGCCTCCCTTAGACATATTAGGTTCTCAGGCATGGAATGAACAGATTCTGGAGTCGCTGAGTTACCCTCAATTGTTGCTGATCACTTTTCTCCAAAGGATAGCAATGCATATTTCACACAATGATGGGGAAACAGCTTTCATTTTCTAATAGCAATGCTTTCCTTAGCAACAAACCCTCAGATTTGCAGAATCCTTGGTAGTTTATAATGTTTTATCTCCATCCTCTCATCTTGAGTCTTCTAGCAGCCCTGAAAAGGAAACACGGTAGAGCTCATATCTCCCACTCGGGGAAGAAACTGAGATACTCAGAAGTCAAAGGACTTGTCCAAGACCTTGCAGTGGTCTGACCCCTCTTTTCCGACCCCAGGGCAGGGCACGCCCCCAGGCACGCTTTTCTGCTCCTACCTGCCCCCATGGCCACATTTAAAACACGCCCAGATGCAATGAACGGTGTCAGCGAAGAATGTTGAAAAAGAATGACATTCTTAATTAATAACCAAAGCGAGAAACCACTCTTAGAGGGTTCATAAATAGTGAGCTTAAACCAAACGGATGAAAATGCCTTGGTGCCAAATGAGCAGTGACTTCAAACACAGTGAGATCCAGCCGAGGCCTTGGCGAGTGTTTCCCCCTGTTTGATTATCTCCACTGCTCCCGTCGGCCTGGCCTGCCTCCCGTGTCTGGGCAGACCACCTGCCGTCGTGCCGCGAGGGGGAGGCCGTGGGGGCTGCGGGGAGGGCCCACTGGGCTCTGACCGCACCAGTAGCGGGGCCTGAGCGAGTCCTCCAGCAACCCCACGCCTCAGAGCCCCTGCGTTTCAAGTGGGGTCGGCGCTACCTGGCTGCGTGTGTTCCAGTTTTCACACACGGGGAAACAGGCCGGCAGCGCGTCTGGCACATATTAGCGGCCAGTCCACAGAATTCGCTTCTTCTTTGGGTGTAAAGTGCTTAGAACACCTCGGGGAGCCCACCCAGCCCAGAGGCAGGAGTCTGATGGCCAAATTCCTGTGTCCCTAGTTACCTGTTTCCCCAGGACTGTGGAGTCGGGTCCTTGTACCTGGAGGGACACTGGTGTGACGGCCAAGCTCCCTGAGGCCCAGTTTCCTCCTCTGCAGAGTGGAGATCACAGTTCTGGTTTCTGGGGTCTGCTGAGGTGGTGGGTGAAGCCAAGTAAGTGGTAGCTGTCACCTTACCTGGGCGGGCACCGGGCCCCAGCCCTCACTCTGCTGCTCTCAGCCACGTGGTTTCTGCGCCCGGCCTCGTCTCCCCCGCCTCTAGATGACGACTGGAGAAGGTGATGCCCCATCCGGCCTCAGCCCCCCGCAGCCCTGCCCCTCCGACCCTCTCCATGACCCAAGCCCTCAGCCTTGGCTGCGCGGTGCAGTCCCCCGGGAGCTTTGAAACGACCCAGTGCCAGGGACCCACCTCAGAGCCACCGAGTCGGGATTTCTGGGGCCCGGCACCCGGGCATAAGCAGTTTTAGCAACGCCCGGCGCATCTAGGTGCTGCTTGGGTGGAGAATCCCTGAGATGAAGCACGGCTTTGTTTCCTAAACCAATGGGCCCCGTGAACAAAGGGGACAGGCAGGAGGCCCCCAGCTCCCGGCGGGTCGGGGGCTTCTGGGGTCACACTCCTTCCTCCGCTGGGTCGGGAGCCGTCAGCTCCTTTGATCCCCTTTCAACACTTCCCAGGGTCTCAGTCCCATCCGAAGAGGGGAGCAGCGTGCTGGCTTCAACCTTTAAGAAAACAAGCTTTATTGTGGAGACCAAAAGGTCTTAAAACCTTAATGAGCGGCATATGTGAAACACATAAGCGAACCGCTTGTTTGAAAAATATTTCCCAGTGAGCCTTCAATAGCCCGGCCTTATTATTCTAAACGGGGAGCGTGTCCTACAGGGGCCTGAGGAGCCCCAGTCGGAGATAATTACCTTAGCAGAGCTCCCTGGGGGTCCCCGGGGAGGGCGGTGGAGGCTCCGAGCACATGTGCTCCGGCTGCCTGTGTACGCAGCAAACACAGAGCTCGGCTTTCGGCCCCAGGACTCGGACCCCTGAAACGGTGACCGCGACATTCAAGGAGCAGGGGTGGGGGACACATGTCCAACCTCGTGTCACAGGCAGGAGCTGGGAGGTGCAGGGAAAGAGTAGCCATAACCCTTGGACCCAAAATGGAAAGACCCAGGCTGGGCCGGTCCGTTCAGGTTTGGACGGGGACTTGGCGCAAATCAACCCCTTTTCCATGTCTCGGTTTCTTCACCTGTAAAATTGGGTCCCAGGGGGTTTCGGTGCGATGAGGAAAGTGATTGGACATTAGTCTAGCGTCCTACGAAGGAGAGCCATCTCTTCACGTCCCGTTGCTCGCTGGGCTGGAGAGAGGCCCTGAGGCAAAGCTTTTAGGCTCGGAGCCCCCCTGCCCCCACTTCTGGGGACAATCCGCCCCCAGACCTGGACGGTGTTCGCTGTCACCCCTCTGGGCCCGGCGCCCAGATGTTCAGGGAAAGTGGCCACCAGCCTCGATGAGCTGCATAATTGCTTCAATTCCCAGCTATTCCCTGTCCCTAATTACCTCCCCGTTGCCTCCCATTCCGGAGCTCAGGAATGCCACAGCCCAGCCCTTTTCCCAGCCTGGCAGCCGGGGAGGAGCTGGGCAGCCCAGGCCGAGGCGGGAGGCCCATCAGGCCCCAAGTGCTCGGTGACCCCTGTTTCCCCTCTCCATGCCTCCTCCAGGGGCTGTAGGATGGGCTGGGGTGGGCAAGAGGGGACGGGGTGGGCTGGGTGGCCTCTGGGGCAGGAGTTGAAATGGATGGAGCGCAGGCAGCCTCTGGAGTAGGACTGGGGGCAAGTGATCTCACCTTCCCCAGTCTCAGTTTCCTTGTCTGAAAAATGGGGCCCGTAAGGCCTCTCCAGGAAAGCTGCGCTGTCAGGGTTAAGCCAGGTGACCACTAATGGGTGCACGCATGGGTGACCCTGAACTTGCATGTGGACGCTTCTGCAAAGAGTCCCCTCAGCTGCTCCAGACATGTGCCACCGAGAACCTCAGAGCAGGGGTGGGTCCCAGCTCGGCCAGCACCATGGGCAGGGCTGTGTTTCCATGCCCTGAGCCCCCGTTTCCCCATCTGGACCTGCTGCTCCCCGAGGCCCTTCCACCTTCCGTCCTCCATGGGGAGAAAGGACATCCCTCCCGGCCCGGGAACCCCACCTCTGCGTGGAGCCCAGGTCTGGGGCCCCCCTCGCCTGCCGCACCTGCTCCCCCCTTGGTTTCCCACTGAGGTAAACAGAGTCATTAGCGCATTATCTAATTGCCGCTAATGATGTTAAATGTGCCTCATTACGTAAAATGGGGCTTTCTGGTCTAATTTGTTTCCTAGGCTGAAGTGGGACATCTGAAATCTCTACTAATTCCAGCTCTGCTGCGGAACTTTGTTGGTCAGTCGTGGGTTATTAATGGCGGATTTAATTTCTCCTAAGACCGGCTGTTGGGCAGTTACAGGGCAGGAGCGAAAGGAGGGAAGCCACTCAGATCCAGGCAGGCCTCAGGAAGGAAAACTGGAGGGTTTTTCCCTTGGTTTTTCCATTTAATTCTGGCATCAGCCATTTTCATAGTTTTTCTTCAGTATTTGCATTTTTTTTCCATATTTCATAAAGTGTTTTAACCCAGATTCATCAAATTGGCACTCTTATGAAATTTACTAAAAGATTCACAGTTGATTTCATCTCACCATGTTTTATACAAATTTACTGATTTTTAGGTTGAAATATTTCCTTCATTATTTAAAAAAGTTTATTATTAAAATAGTTTCTTTCATTATTTTTAAAACTGCAATTACATTTTGGGTTTCTTGACAATGTCATCTGATCATAAATGCTTAACTTTAAAAAAAAATCACTTTCTTTTTTTTTAAAATTCCAAAATTCTTTGTGGGGAGTCTGAATGACAAATGCAAATGTTTGCATACTTTCTTCAATGATGTAAAAGTTGGTTTGTCAGTGTCTCTGGTTTGGGACTTTTAATTAAGCGGAAAAGAACAGTGATTGGTCGTGATGTCCTGTGCCCACTCGCCGTTGTGGCCCCGTCCCGCCCACAGCCCCCAGCAGGGCTGCAGGAAGAGGGCAGGTGGAGAGATGGGCACTTCCGTACACGCTCTTGACCTGCAGGGAAACTGGATCCTTCTGGCTCACTTTGCCATCTCTATTCACCGTCTCCTATTCTAGAATCCACATTTAGGAAATGCTCCCCCACCCACTTTTCCATTGTTCTTCAGAGCAGCTTTGTCTGTTCGGGTCAGGGGTCAGGGCAGTGTCTTAAATCCCATTTTACAGATGAGTAAGCCGAGGCTCAGGCCGACTTCCTCGAGGCTTCACAGAGACACAAACCCAGCTCTCTGGCGCCCCTGAACCCGGGGCTCATCCAGCCGCTCTGCTGACCCTGGGGGTGTCACGGGGGAAAAGACCATGGAAAGATAGGCAGGGGCAGGGGTGGCTGTCAGCCCCTTTAGAGCCCTGCTTCTAGCTCCATCCGTCTCTCTGGCTACTGGAGGGACCTGGGTGACAAGACCGTGAGTCTTCCAGATGGCACCCTGCCGAGAATGGGCATGAGGGAACTTTCTGGGGATGCTGGAACATTCTAGACCTTGACTGGGGGTGGTAGTTCCATGGATATTTCCATATGCAAACATTTATGAGCTGTACCTTTTAAGATTGGTGTAGCTTTCAGATGTAAGATATCTGTCAATTAAACAAACAAACAACTAAGCAGAGAGAAAAAGAGGGAGAGCAGCGGAAGGACTGACCAGACTGGCGGCAGTGGGGCTGTGGGCTGTGGGCTGGTGAGATATTTAGGCACTGAGGTCTCACTAATCTCCAGAGTAGGTCTCTCTGCCCTCGCTTGATGCAGGAGGAGACAGGCTCAGAGAACGGAAGTGGTCAAGTGGGAACTTGAACGCTGCTCTGCTTGGTTCCAAGTCTGGAAGCATCATTCGCTCTGACGTGCTCGGGGGAGGCGACCCCACCCGCTGCTCGTGGGCGACCCCGTTCATCCAGACGCATCGTGGCTATGGTGGTCTCCTCGCAGCGTGTGGTTTACGGCTGGGCAGGCAACTGAGACCGGCTCAACCAGACGTGAGGAGAGGTCTGCTGGAGGGTCCTGAGAAAGTCGGCTTCACTCGTCGAAGGAGACACAGGGAATGCACGGGTCCCCTCCATCTGCGGACACTGCTAAGGAGACACAGGGAATGCACGGGTCCCCTCCGTCCGCGGACACTGCGGTATCTGGGTGTGCTGCCTGGAGCTGCAGCTGCCATCTCCGGGGCAGGCGGGGGACCGGCCAAGGCCAAGGCTGGCATGCCGAAGGGACTGAGAGGAAGATGGACCAAATCTCGGCACTCACGGCACTTTTAGCTGTTAAATTAGCCAATCCTGGAAACACGCTACCTTGGGACTTTTCAGTATGTGAGATAGTCAGTCTTCCTTATTGTTTAAACAAACTGACTTTAAGTACTTGGTGCTTGAAGCCAAAAGCAACCTAACCAACACAGAGAGGGCTGCACTGGGGGATGCCTGAAACCCACACAGCTCCCCAGGTGGACCATTTCTAAGTCCTAAGTATGCTCATGGAACCAGCCCTGCAGTGAGCCCTGAGGAACGGGGTCTTTCCTCCAGGATCTGACATCCTGGCCGATCCTGACAGTGTTTGTGCAAATGCCAAAGCAAACCCGCGTGGGGCCTGGGAGCCCAGCGTTAAGGAGTTCGGGGCACAGGTGTGGCTAGAGGAGGGCTGCAGGGTGTGCATGATAGGTGCAGAAGAGAGTGGCAGAGGGAAGACCAGAAGGGGAAGGGGCTGCAGCACAGTATCTGCTAAGGGCACTGTTGGTCCCCGTGATTCAGCTCAAACATGTGGAAGTTTCTGCTCGTGCTGGCAGCTTCCCCCCTCAAGCACCCACCGAGCCCCTTAGCTCTGTCACTGTGTGATCACATCCATCCTAGGAGTGGATGAGGCTCAGGGTGTGTGTGTGTGGGTGGGAGGGGAGGGTGGAGTCAGTGCCTCCAGGGTCACCACTTGTGGTCCCAGCCTTTGAGATGGCTCCCACAAGCCCTGCCTCCTTGAAATGCTCCTGTGCTGGTGAATACACGTGTCAATGTGGCTGGCCATGGTGTCCAGTTTTTTGGCCCAGCAAGCACTGGACTGATTGTTACTGTGATGATATTTCATGGATTTAAATCGTTAGTCTATTGGTTGCATCTATGGCTGATTGCATCTACAATCAACAAAGGAGATTGCCTTCAGTAACAAAAGGAATCTCCACATCCAATCAGCGGGGACCTTAAAGGAAGAATTGAGGATTTCAGCAGTCAGAAAGTATTTCCATCTCAACTTCAGCCAGCAGCTTCTCCTGGGGAATTCGTCGTCAGCTGCATGGGCGTTCCCAACTTGCAGCCTGCCCTACGGAATTTGGACTTGCCCATCCCCATGGTTGCGTGAGCCAGTTCCTATAATACATCTTGTAAATATTTATGTATATATACATACACATACACATATATACATACATATGCATACACACTCACACACACATATCCATCCTGTCAGTTTTTCTCTGGAGAACTCTGGCCAACACAGCCCTGATGTTGTACCAGTGTTGGTCAGACACATAAAGCAGAGGTGATGGTATGTCATTTCCGAGACTGGATAATAATAGACTGCAGCTTCCTGGGTGTAGCTTCCACTCATTGTCCATGCTGGAGGAAGCCACTCTGTGTATGGCCCGATGGACAAGGCCACAGGCAAGAACTGGAACCTCCTGCAGAGATGTCAGAGGCATGGCCCAGCGACAGCTCCACAGCAGCACCCGAGACAATGTCCGGGTTCTCCTGAGCTGGGACATCCAGCTGAGACCCTCCCAGACTCCTGACCCAGGAAAGCTGGGGGCCCCACGGGGTTACTGCTTTAAGCTGCTAAACTCTGAGGAAATGCGTAACTCAGCCTTGGGTAATTATACAGCTCTTAACAGGGTGGGACAGGAGCCAATGGCCCCTCCATCTTTGGCAGGACAATTCTGGGGTGCAGCCAGCATCTGGATTAGGGTTCTGAGAGGGGCTAAGCCCAACTGCCACAGGGGGCTCAGCTCGGTGACACACCTTTTTTTAATAAACTTTTCCTCTGATTTTGGGTCTCCCTCACTCCGGCTTGCCAGGATCATTTCCCAGATAAACAACCTGCACGCAAATTCCCATCTCAGGCTCTGCTTTGGGGATCCGAACCACAACAGGGCATGGCATTCCCCAAGGCAACGCTGACACGGGGGGCAGGCAGCAGATGGGCTGGATGGAAGTTTCTAGGACTGTCAGCAAACGGCCCAAAGTTCAGGTCCTGTCCCAGCTGTGCAAGGCTGACAGTTACCCTTGGATATGGGGGCTGCAGCCGAGACGCCCAATCTCAGCAGTGGTGGGAAGGCTTGGGAGGTGTGTCTCGGATCTCCTACCTGTTTGCCTGGAGAAGTTCATTTTCCCCCTCGGCCTTGGTTTTCTAACCTTAAACGGGACTCAGCCAACTCCCCATGCAGCTCTCTTGGGATCCAGATATCTCATCCCACCTCGGATGGCGTCCCAGGGGAGAGGGACGCAGTTCACAAATCACAGCGGAGTCTGGGCCAGCGCTCGGGACTGGGGCTGGGGCGATCGTGAGCCGAGGATCTGCTCTTCCTTCTGCCGCGGAGCTTGCAGAGGACTGGGAGGGGCCGAGTTCTCACATTGCAAAGTGACAGCATCATTTCCTAATTATCACATTTGGGGGAACAGATGGGGAAGCATGTGGAGGAATTAAGGGCTTCTTTTAAAAAAAGGGGGGGTAGGGTGGTGTTTTCTAAAGAAAGTCGCCACGGAGCATTCCCACCCAATCTTGAAAGCATTTGGGGTTTACGAGGCCTTTAGTAAAGAGGACGCCTTTTACCTGTGAAGAAGAAGGAGCGGGTGGGGTTGAGCACGGACCTCGGCTGCACGCCTGCAGTGCACCAGACGCTTCCCCTTATTAGTTCATTTCAGGGACATTCAGCAGCCACCCTGGGAGGTGCAGACTATGGTCTGTTTCAAAAACCAGACAACTGAGGCTCAGCTCCTGAGAAGGAGACCTGGGGTTTCGGCCCCGGGACATCTGGCCCCAAGGACCTTGGTAGGTTTGCCACATGGGCATGAACGCTGCATAGCTTTATCCCAGTGCTCCCGGGTGAGTGCTCCTATTGGCCTGCAAAGCTGGGCCAAGCCTGGGGGGAACCAGTGAGGAGAGGTGAATTCTGGGAAAGTGTCTTGGGAGGGTTGGGGTGGGAGCTGGCTCCTGGAGGACAGCGGTTTGGCAAACAGAAGGGCCAGGCCAAAGAGACAGCCGGGGCTGGGTCTCAGAATCAGGAAGTGGCAGGGCAGGGAGTGGGTGGAGGGGTCGTGGGAGATGGGCCTGTGCACGTGGGTGCGGGGTGACCCCATCCCCTGTGGCTGGACTGCTGGGAATCTGACGGGCTAGAGGACCTTGAGCTCTAGGCTGGGCCTCAGGGCGTTAACCAGAACGTGGTCGTGCCCGCCGGGGTTGGATATCGGGGCACCGGCCCCACTGTGCTTCACAGAGTGTGAGAAATAAGCACTGTACCTAAAAAGGAATAAATGCTCATCCAATAGTGGAGAAGAAAAGAATTTATTCACAATCTTGCAAGAATGGGCACGCAACCAAAATGTGGGGAGTTGGTGCCCAGAACAATAGAACACAGCACTATTTATGCCCTAAGCCTAACACACAAGTCCTTCCCCTGTTTCTCCATTGGCTGGATACTCAGAGGTTACAGCCTATTCGACAGGGCTAACTAGCCCTCTAAAATTTGAAACATTCAGCTGTGCAAAACTGAAACATTCGAAAAAATCTCTACCCGACTTTAACTGTTATGCCCATATAAGGTACTGACATCACTTCTGTGTATATGTGGCCTCTTTCCTTTGTTCTTTAACTGCAGAGCCAGTCTGAGCTAGTTTGGCAACAAGTTCTGAGGCTATTTTAGGAAGCTGTACCTCCCGAGACTCCACCTTGCAAGGACAGTGGGCGGATAAACAGGAGGACCGGCCACTGACTACAGCTTGGCTTCTTGACCTTCTGCCATTCCCCCAAGCTGCCCCCACCCTGTGTGAAAGCTAAACTTAATCTGATTCTCACAGAGACCCTCCCTTGACAGACACCGATGTCGAGAAGGGCACTGCCCAAGACCCCCGCGTCTCAGCTCTGACCTCCCAGCCGCCACGTCCTCACTGCCACTGAAACTGCTTGTGGTGCTGGCCGCACCCCCTCCTCTCCCGCGGGCCTGGAGTCCCCTGCCCCAGTGACATGCTGGCTGTCGGCTACCAAGGACCAGTTGACTCGGATGGGCTGGGCCCCGAGCAAGCCCTGACAGGCCTGTGGGTCAGGGGAGGGCTGGGGTTCATGGCCTGCGGCCGTTCCTTCCAGCAGCCAATCCCAGCCTCCTTCCTGGTGCAGGCGCCGGCCCTGTCCCGTCCCCTGTGCTCTTTGGTGTGTCACGGTTGTGTAGTTTGCACACCCCCATGGCCTCTGATGCCTCAGCACCACTGCAGGGGGTGTGGTCTCCTTCACAGCTGAGGAAAGTGCGGCTGAGTCTCCAGCCCCGGTAGCGGCTTCACAGTTCCCTGCTCTTGCCGCTGTGCAGTCTCCTCTCACCTGCACCCAGCTGACCTCCTCAGCTTTCTGTCTTCCTGGGGCCTCCTCCGTGATGTGCAGCCCAAGCAGGGCTCACGCTTTCTTGCCTCTGCGCTGTGGCTCGAGCCTTCTCTGCCTGATGTGCTTCCCGTTTTTTCCTCCAATAGGCTGAACCCCTACTTCCATCGAGACTCTCATGGGGCCCAAAGGAGCAGACATTTCCTTCCCTTGATTGCCTCAGCTCTCCTCTCCCCTCCCCTCTCTCGCCCTCTCCCTGTCTCTCTCTCTTCTCAGTGCCCTGCCCCGTGGCCTGGGAGAACTCTCCCCACTCGACACTTCATTCCTCCCGTCTGCTGGAAGCAGAGTGTGGTTACACCCATCAGCTGTTTTTCTTTTCATTTTTAAAATGGGATCCCCACTTCCTGGGCACCCACTCAGAAGGCCTCAGCTGGCATCTGGTGGACGCTGAGTCGCTGTGTGTGGTCACGGCTGGGTCACCTGCTCCATCTCAGCCTGTTTCCACATCTGCAAGATGCACGTGATGCTAATGGCCGCTCCTCCAGTGCTGGGTTTCAAATCAAAATTAGATGATGTGCTACACACCTGTTAGAATCGCTAAAAACAGGAAAACAACGCAAAGCAAAACACCTGCCAATATCCCGCCCCAGCGAGGATGTGGAGTGGCTGCTGGGAGCCATGCAAAACGGTGCTCCAAACCGCGGGAAAAGCTTGTTGTTTCCTGATAAACTTGAATGTGTATTTGCCACATGACCGGGCAACCTCACTCCTAGGTTCTTATGCAAAAGCAATGAACATCTACATTGACACAAAAACTTGCTTATAGGAGCTTTATTCATAATCCCCCAAATTAGAAGCAACCCAAAGGGTCTTAACTGGCACACCTGTGAAATGGAATGTGTGACATTCCGGAAAAGGTGAACTATAGGAGCAGAAAACAATCAGCAGTGCCCAGTGGTTGGGAGTGGGCGGAGGAGTTGAGTGCAAAGGGCACGGGGTGATTTGGGGGTGGTGGACTGATCCTATATCTTGCTTTGGGTGCTGATTACAAAGCTGTATACATTTGTCAAAACTCAGAAGTATCTCTGAAAAGAATGAATTTTACTGGCTGTCAATTATGCCCCAATTTAAAAAATGGGAAGAAAAATAGTTGCTGGCTGTAGCCACACTCTGCCTCGGGAGGACGAAGGAGTGGGTAGCTGCCGGTGAGCGTGGCAGCCACGCCTCTGACTCCCTCCCCCACTGCACACACCCCAGACTGGAAGACTCCACAGGTGTTGGGGACCAAAT
Organism: Bradypus variegatus; assembly: GCA_004027775.1. Classification (NCBI taxonomy): domain Eukaryota; kingdom Metazoa; phylum Chordata; class Mammalia; order Pilosa; family Bradypodidae; genus Bradypus; species Bradypus variegatus. The sequence continues at coordinate 13,443 of PVKY010003819.1, forward strand.
CATATCTCCCCCAACTGAATGAGGGGGGCCCTATCTAACGTGGCTGAAGAGATTGGACATGGAAGAGAGAAGCTACGGGAACGGCCAGTACCCGGAAGCCAGCGGAACCCAGAGAGGAAGGACAAGACACTGCCGTGTACATGGCAAGATGACGGAAAAACCAAGGACCGCGGGTCCCCGGCAGCCAGCCCTCGAACGCCGCCGTCTTGGGGGAAAAGCATCACTTTGATGATGCCTTGATTTTGGCATTTTCCTCACTGCCAAAGCAGGCACCAAGCCGTCCCGTTGTTTCAGGGACCCACTGCGTGACCTGTTCAGCAGCCAGGAAACGGTTCCTTGCCCGGCCCAGCACCTTGCATGTTCCTGTCTCTTGGGGGTCTTGTGTGGACACGGAATGGAACAGGCTCCCGGTTGACCATTTGCCCTTCAAACGCTGGCATACGAGCGCCATCAGGGATAGCAGTTTGCCACCCACATGTACCTAAAGACAGTGCCGGGAAGGGGGCAAACGGGCAGACGATGCGGGACCTATAGGGAAGAACGAGAGGCAGAGAGCACGTCCAGGCTGTGGTGTGCACTGGGCTGTTTATGTGGGTGAGGCAGGAGGGCTGGGAGAGCCAGTGACACCGAAGGGGGCCAGGGGCATCAGCAGACAATCTGAGCCCCTACCTGGAGGCTTCTGGACTTCGATGCTGGCTCCATACAAACATTTTCAGGACAGGGTGTGATTGGATCCCTGGGCTGGGACCGCAGTGCCTCCAGCTCACTCTCTGAGCTTGGGGAAAGTCCTTTGTCTTCTGGGCCTCAGTTTCCTCAGGTAGAAAACAAGGGAGTGGGAATGGGTGATGTCTAAACCCTCTCTCTTCCCGTTCCTTGGGGCTGGGATTCTCTGGTACCCCCAGATTGCAACATTGAGAGCTGGCACCAGGCACCTACCCCACAAATCTCCGACGTGGCCAGGGCGCGAGGATGTGGACGTCAGTGCTGACCCGACTCCTGCCCCCGCGAAGCCTGGTGCTCTGCCGTGGCCAGAACCCGCCGCTGATCCCGCAAGCCCCTCAGGTAGGTTTCGCTCCAGCCCCCGGCTCCTTCCCGAGTTAACACCTTGGAGAATTCCAAGATTTCTTGGATGATCGTCAAAGACCACATCTGCCTAGAAATGCCCAGGAAATGCCTCATTAGACAGACAAGTAATAAAGGAAGGTGCAACCGCTGTTGTCTCCTTGGAGAGCAGGGACAAGGGTGACCACGGCCCACTGGTTCAGTGCCAGCTCTGTGCCAGCCTTCATTGGGAGTCATTTAACGTCTTCTATCCCGGCCCTTATTCTAAGCTCTAACCCAAACCTTCATGCTCTGAGGCTCTGTCCTCCATTTCTCCTTTTCTCTCACATACACCTTCTTCATAAGGGGCCCGCCACCTTCCCAGTCCATGCCTCAAGCCTGTACCCTTCTCCTGGGTGCTCTCGTTACATGTCCCCGACCCAGGACACTGTCACCTGATGTTCCTTCCACTGGCTCTTCAAGCTCGCCCGCTTGTTCCCAGATTATGCTCCTCTGGGATTCAGGTCTCAGTGGGCAGAGCCCCCGTTTCCCCAGCAGCCCCAAGAAAAACCTGGGCATTATCTCTGCCCGCCCAGCCACCAGCCACAAAGCCCCCTCGAGCAGCCCTTCCTCATGTTGCTGACCTCTCAGTGCCTCTCTCCATCCCCGCGGCCACAGGAACTTCTCAGCCGGACAGGACACGCCTTCCTGTTCCTCGACGGAGACGAGACCGACTCGATCGTGGCCTTTCCTGTTAAGACGTCATGCGTGGCTTGCCTGGAGGGGCTTTCGTTCTCTGTGATTCCAGTCGGGGCTTCTGGGCTAGAGCCACAGATGGCACCTGGGAGACTCCGGAGTGAGTCAGGCCTGGGGGTTCTGGGCCGACATGGCCCTTGCTTGTCGCCAGCCTCCCGTGGGCAGGTGCTGGACCAGATGCCTGCTTCCCCGGGTGCACCCCGTGCCCCGTGCCTTCTCCCTCTTCCTTGCTCCCACAGGAACGTCGCGTCTGAGGCACCCCGCGGCTCCGAGCAGTGCTCCCTCCGCAGGGGCCTCCTCCGTCCTGCCCTGGCCGTGCCCTCCGTGGGGCTCCCGCTGCCCTGCTGGCTTCTCACCAGGACCCCAAGCTCCTTGCAGGAAAGGACCGGCTGCTCTCCCCTTTCTCAGCACCCAGCAAAGGGTCAGAACAGGGCAAGTATTCAGTAAATATTTGCCAAAAATTACAGTCTCTTCGAGCTTTCAGATTTTAAAAACCTTTTTATTGAAGAATAACATACATTCCAAAAGGTATACAACTCATACGTGTTTGGCTCAATCAATTTTCACAAAGTAAACATGCTCATATAAGCAGACCACGGCCAGGCCCTCCCAGCCACCACCTTCCGGAAAGGCAGCCGCGCTTTGCTTCCAAAGGGAGCCCATTTTCCAAACGGATAGCGCTGTGCCCACTTTCAACCTTACGTACATGCAGCCACGTCGTACACGCTCTTTCAGGTCTGGTTTTGCCTCCTCAACATTATCTTTGTGAGATTTGCCACGTAGTGAGTTTGTTGGTGCTGGGGCAGCAGTTGTCTGTCCATTCTCGTGTCAACCTTCAGATTTTCCAAAACAAGGTGGAGAGAGCACCTTCCTGCCTGCGACCGTCACTGCCCCCACCCCAGCTTCCGTCCTCCCTGTGACTTCCGGCCATGAGAGCGCCATGCTGGGGACCTGACTTGATGAAAGAAGCCTGGGATGCCGCAGGCAGGCGAGCTTCCACAGGGACCCCCAAAGCTGGCGACATGCGGAGCTGACGTTGAGGCCTCTGGCCTCCAATTATGTGTGTCTCAGGCTGCGTTGCTGGGCAGGCAGGTTTAAACTGAATTGGGTCTTAGTCCCCAGCACTGAGGGGGCCATTCACTGCTCCCAGGCCCCTGGGCCACTTGACCCTCATGGGAGAACTGGACAGAAGTGTGGCTGGTGGTCAGCTCCAAAAGACAGCTGGCTCCGGCCCTCACGGCCCCTGGCCTGGGCTCAGTGAAAGACGCCAGGGCTGAAGGCCACTGTGGGTCGGGCAGACGGAGGGCACGCAGGGTGGGGAGCAAGAGCCCAGGGCTCTGATACCAGCCTCACTGCACGATGGAGGGGGATCCCCAGAAAACCTCTCAGCCTCCCTGGCCCATGGCCCATGGGTGGCCTGGGCCCCATAATCCCCACTCTGGCTGCCGGGCAGGCTGTGGTCAGGATGGACTGGGGTGAGGACAGGGCCCAGGAAGGGCTGGGCCCAGGGGAGGCATCAATGTCAGCCTGAGGCTACCACAGGGTGACGGGGGGCCCTGAGGGCCACGGCATGGGTACCCCAAAGCACGGCCCCTCCCCTTCCAGCACTGGGGGTCACCCCAACATCTAGGGGAGCCATGCTGCTGGCTGTCGCCCTGTTAGTTCCTGCTCCCAGGACAGTATCATAGTCCTGGGGGCCTGGAGGGACCCACGACCCTGCCCCAGCTCAGGGATGGGGAAGCTCCCCTCACAGTGGTCAGGGGGTCAGCCCAAAGGCAGGGCCAGGACACTGGGATAGGATGCCTCTGCCAACTGCAGCAGGCTTGTCCCAACCCTGAGTGTAGGCATGGAACCCGCAGCCAGAGAGGACGGGGCTCCCCCGAGTTCCCCTGGGGGCTGCGTGGCTCGTGACCCAGCCCGGCCCCTTCTGCTGTGCTCACAGTGCACTCAGGGGGTGGCCGCAAGAGGGGTGCCAGGCCCCATGACCACTGGGAGGCCTTGGGGGCCCAGTCACAGCGCAGGGACCAGACTCGGGTTCAAGCTTGGGGGGCAGCGGCCAGGGCCCAACCAGCAGGAGGCTTGGGGGGCAGCAGCCCCTGCTCTGGGTCTCTGCCCTCAGGGTAAGCTGTTTGGGGACTACATTGGGGAGCACCCTGAAGCGCCACCCCGGCCCTACCGGCTGCCCGTCAGACCTGCCTCCCTTCTCCGGTTTCCATGGAAACCTGGGGAGACCTGTTGATCAAGGCTCGCTGGGGGCTCCGTTCGCCCGTGTGCTGGAAGAAGTTTTGATTCAACCATGATGCTTCTTAACGCTATGAAAAACTCGCTTTGTACAAAACCCCATTATGCGGAACAGACATGCGGGTTGGAAGCCGATTTACTTAATAGGGCTGTGAGCTGATGTTGAATTAATCTCCAGGAAGCTGCCTCCGTTCTCCTGAGAGGAGCTGCTGTGGTTTGGGGGTGCGGTGGGCTGGGGGTGCAGGGGGAAGGCAGCACCTGCCTGGCCCGGCCCCAGCCTCCGCTGCTCCCGCCCCCTCATATCTGAACGGGCCCCAAAACCTCTCAGGGGGTCTCCGTCGCTCAAGGACGAGCCCGAGACCTCCAGCCCGGGGCTCAGGCCCCCTGAGGGTCCCTGCCTTCCCGGCCGCGTCTCCATGGCTGTGCCGTCCCGCCCCACACTGCCCCCCAGGCTTTCCCCTGTCCTCTGACGGCTCCTTCCCACCGCCCGCAACCTGCCTGGTGACGCCCCCTCCCCAGCTCTGCGTCACCCCCTCTGTGGTGCCTGCCGGGACCCCTCTTTGGGTCTCCTCGACACTGGCATATTCCCCTCTGCACAGTGTGTGACATATCTCCGTGCAGAGCTCTCTCTCCGTTTGTGGTTGTCTTGGAATATGGCTGACTCTTTGTGGACCTCACCTCCTCCTCTGTACGATGGGGATAATGAAACCCTCAGGAGGACCAGGTGGAACGTCCAGGGAGTGGCTGACACGGCCTCTGCCAGGCCAGCGGAGCCACCTGCAGCTCGGCCTCCCGGTGCCTGCGTTCCTTACCTGTGGGTGCAGGTGACAGCGGCATTTCCCTCGCCGGGCTGCTGGGAGGAAACCAGCAAATGCATTTAGCCATTTGGGGCGGTAAGGTTCACGTGGCGGGCACTTGAGAGCTACTGACCGTTTGCTCCTTGGAGCGGAGCCCCCACCCCTGCCCCCCATGGGTAACGGAAGGACCCTCGGAGCTGCTGGCCTGAGGGCAGGGTCGGTGGCACCCAGGACCTCTGACCCTGAAACAACTCAGGTGGCTCCTGGGAAGGTCTCACACATTCCTGGGGGGGTTGCTCAACTGCACAAACCAGGGTCCCTCCCTCCCAGCGAGGGAGTCAGTGGGGAGGCTGGGGTGGGAGGCTCCGCACGCTTGTCACAAGGCACATGCCCCCGCCCTGCTCCGGGTGGGGTTGAGGGTGGCTGCCTGCGCCCCCACTCCCTCTGCCTGTGCCAGGCTCACTCGGGCTCATCCCAGCTCCCTTGCCGTGCATCCTGGGGCAGCTGCAGCTCATCTGGGGTTTCTATCAATTTGTTGTGCAACCTCAGATAGGCCACACCCTCTGTTTTCAATCTGTTTTGTCCTCTTATAGAGTTCTAACCTGGGGGAAGAGGTGATCCGTTAAATAACTGATCAGAACAGTTATTTTAAACTTCAGGACACATCGGAATCACCCACGTCCCTGGTGAAGATCCCTGGGCCCCGGCACAGAGGGTTAGGACGTAGGAGTTCTACTGTCTACCCCACGAGGAGCATGACTGGGGCCAGGGGCAAAGGGCCCCCCGACCCACTCTGGGCACTCAGGTCCCTGTGGCTGACAGCTGCCACTGTGTCCCTAGCACGGCACCCCACCTGTGGGACATCCTGCAGGGTCAACGCAGCTCCAGGGCTCACTGGGGGATGCTGAGGCCTTTGCCAGCAAGGCACAGTGGTGCCAGCTGCTCTGCGCCGCACTGTTTCCTCCTCTCTCCCACTGAGCCATCCTGGGAACACCCCCCGCCCAGCTTGCAGCCTCCAACCTCTGCTGCAGAGCCTGCTTCCCAGAGACTGACCGCAGCAGTGCCCGACGGCCTGCGGCTGGTGCCCAGGGCCCCGAGGGCCACGGCGGGAGCATGCAGGGCTGAGGCCTCAGGCCTGCAGGGTGGAGACTGCAGGAGGAGCCTCTAGAATAGGCAGCACTGAGCCTGGCCTTGGATGGTCATGGGGTTCCACCAGGCATGGGGGGCCAGGGGGCAAGGCAGTGGGGGACGGGCTTGCACCTCACCTTGGAGAGTGGCTCTCTCTTCAGGAGAAAGCAGGGCTTGGCAGGACGAGGGAGAGGTGGTGCCGAGAATGCCCTGTCTCACAGGAAACCATTTTCCATGCAGGCTAAGCCAGTGGCAGAGGAAGTGGTGCCAGGACAGCCAGCCCAGGCCCTCCGCAAGGCACCAGATCCGCTGCTTCTCCGGTGCATCGCCCAGCTGCGCACTGCTCTGGATCACAGGCGTTTTCAATGGAACAGCAAGCAGGAAGGCTTGGCCTGGCTTACGGGGAGGGTGGCAGACCTCACTGCAGGGGGCCAGCCCAGCCCATGCTGCTGCCCCGTTCCCCCCGGACCTCTGCTGCACCCAGAGACAGGGTCCTCCCACCCAGCAGCCGAGCCCCTGCCTGAGGTGCAGAGGTGTCACCCAGGGGGTCCTGCCTCCCCAGGCAGGCTGCGAGCTGCTCAAGGGTGCGGCCTGCGCTGTGTGTGAGCGGCACAGCCACCCTTGGCGAAAGCCATCCAGGCTGTGCCAGGCTCTGGGTGGGCTCTGGTGACACGCACAGGAGTAGCTGGCCAGAAAAGCCACCGTGACTTTGTGGCAGAGAGGGTGGCTAGCAGGAAGCGGTGACAGGAGCAATGCTGCATTTGACACGGGGGTCCCAGCACCTCGTGCAGGCATGACAGAGGGCCGCAGGCCCAGCTCAGGCGCCACGGCGGAGGCTCTCAGAGGGCTGGCTCAGCAGCTGAGCCCTGAGGGCTGAGGAGGGGTGAGCAGGCCAAGGGGAGGGTGTTAGAGGGACGGGGGACAGCAGGTGTTCCCTAGCCTCGGGCAATGCAAGCCCTGAAGGGACTGGCTCTCCACACACGGCCTTGGGGAGCCTCAGAAGGGCATCACACAAGGGACGGAAATGCCTTTTCACAACGATCACTGGTGTGTCTGCAGTGATTACCACTTCAAAGCATAAAGCTCAAGCTGAGGAGCAGATTTCACCTAAAGAGAACAAGAAATAAATCTTGATTCACCTAATGCCCACTTCAAGCTAAAGCCACAGTCCACGCTCCGCTCCTGTTGGCCTTTCCCGCAGAAGGAGGCGCTCCTGAGAGGCCGGTGCTGGGGAGTCAGAGATGAGGAGGTCTCTGTCAGGAAGGACCCACACCCTCTCGGGCTCCGGGAGAGA
>PVKY010003820.1:0-20686 GCA_004027775.1 Bradypus variegatus
AGAAGGGCGGGGCCAAGTCAGGCTGATGGAGATTATGAACTTCCAGACTCTGTGACATTGCCAAACAGAAGCAATATTTTGTCATAAATTTTTTTAAATAACACACCCAAACACACAGCAATAAGATTTCATTTGTAACAATTCTGTGTCAGGAAGCACGGCGAGTTTGCTGTGATTTATGTCAACCAAAAGAACTGTCCTCCCCACCCTGTGCGCCAATCCCCCCCCCACAATTTACATGAACAGGTAATGGAAGAAAACAGCCGCAGTCATACAAACACGTGTGCTTTTCTAAATGAAATAAAGTAGAATCCCATCCCAGTGCATCACCCCAATTATATGTTCCAAAGTATTTCTGAAGAAATAAAGTTAGATAGCAATGAAAAATCCTCAAATCCTTCTTAATAAGGCCCCAGAACAAAAGTACATCTCAACTTATTTTGTTCCCAAACCCAGCCTATGCCAATCACAGTGCGAAGGCGGCCATCCAGGTCGGTGGAACGGCGAAGGAAGCCAGGTGTTCTGGGACGCTTGTCAACCAGACGCGGCTGCCCCATCCACACCACCAACCTCAGGCCACCCGTTCCCAGCTCCTTCCCAGTAGAGAAGGGCTCTGCGGGCTGGGTCCCAAAGGCCTCGGCCCATAACCAGCACAGCCCCCAACATCCTCCACGTGGGACCCAGTGGGACTCATGGGGAAGAAAGTGGAAGGCCCTGTCCACCTGCCCCTGGAGAGAACCTGAAGCATGTGCCCCACCTAGGCTGGAAAGCTGCTTGGCTGCGTCATGGCGGTGCCTGGCGCAGGCCCTGCTCTGAACGGGGTCCCACTGGAGACACAAGGCCCCGCTCATCCTCCAGGCTTTTCGGCACAGCTGTGAGGCCAGACTGGCTTTGGACACAAATGCCCACTGCGGCTGGGGCTGTGAGAACGCCAATGCCCGGCACCCGCAGGAGCAGTGTACCACCCCAATGCGGAGGGCACAGCAAAAGGGGATTCTGTGGTTCTCCCTGCAGACGCTCCGCTCACGGTTCTGCAGCAGGCAGACTTCACAGCCACCACCCTGTGCCCCACGAGTCTCAGCGGCTGGGGGATTTCGGCAGCGACGTCCTGGCCTCGGTGAGGGCAGCTCTGGCCACAGAGGGCTCCTGGGGTGGGCACGCAGCCAGGTACCCAGACACCATTGTGAGGCCTGGTCGGCCCCTCCGACCACCCAGCTGCAGGGGCTGAGCCAAGGGGTCAAAGGTTCTCAGCACGTGAGGGCCCTGGAGAGCAGGGGCCCGGGGGCCCTGCCTCTCAGGTCAGTGACACCCGCTGCCCTTAGCTGGCTCGTCCCCAAACTGGACCAGGCACCCAGTCCACCTGCTCCCAGCGGGGACGGCCCTGGCCGCTGGTGCCCACGTGGACAGGTGCAGCCTGCACGCGCGTGGCCGAGAACCAGCGCGGCCAGCCTCACCTCCAGGAGAGCTGGGCAGGGAAGCTACAAATGCCCGATGTTTTCTCAGAAAGCAGCCCAGGGGAAGGACGGAGAAACACAGTGCCTCCTGCAGAGGGAGCTCGGGGCCAGGCACCCCATGCTGAGCGAAGGGCCCTCCCCAAATGTGGCCCCGACACAAGGCTGCAACGTTCCCTGACGACGATGCTCCGTGGGCAGCTTCAGTTCATTTCGAAAGAAGAAAGAGAAGCAAGGTTGACATAAAAGCAGGGAATTGCTTCTTCTCCTCGGTGACATTTTGCAATTTTCCTAGAAAGTACTTAGGCAGCACAGGCCAGTCACACGGCCGTGACGAGAGGGAGTGGCTTTCCCGGAGAGCGGCTCTGGTGGCAACAACCCCGACCCCAGGGGTGCTCTCTGGCCCAGGGCCCCCGAGAGGAGGGCAGGCCGGGGCCTCGGCTCCCTGTGTCCCCACAGGGCCTCAGCCAATGACGCGGGGCACAAAGCACTACCACCACTTATGAGGCCCAAGGGCGGCACGATGGCAGGCATCAGCCCCGGCATGGGGAGCGGTTTGTGGAAACAGCCCTGGATGGGCAGCTGCCCGCAGATCCTCGCCCTGCCCTCTTCTGGCAGTGGGCCCACATCCAACAACCGCTCTTTCTGCCTCCCCACTGGGGACACACGGAGCAGTGGGGGCTGTGGGAGGTGCAAGCAGGCTGACCTCCAGAGAGCGGCAGGACTGCCACAGCCCCAGCCGGCCCTCCTCCCGGCAGTGCCCGCTGGCCCGACAGCCTTGTTCCATCTGGAGGCCACCAGACCCTCTGGGGGTGGGGCTGTGCCAGCACCCCACACCCTCACACAGCAGAGACCCTCAGCGGGCACCTGCTCTGGCCCTTCCCAGGAGCAGGGCCCTGCCTTCTGCCACGCTGAGACATCCTCGGGGGCTAGAAACCACCTGAGCTCCAAGGTCAGCTTCCTCCCTGCCGGGGACCAGCTACCTTCCTTCCCCATTACTGAACCGCAGGGAAGCCCTCGCTCACCCAGATCTTCCTCAACACGCGACAGCTTCCAGTGGTTCCACGGCCCATGTCCTGAGTCAGCGGTGGCCTCGGCCAGGGCCGACACCCCCACCAGGAGCCCCGGCCGACCCGATCGTCTGTGCCCTCTCCCCTCAGGAGACCAGCGCCCTCAGTGATGGCCCCGAGAGGTGCGAAATGAGCTCTGTGAGCTGTGGCAACGGTAAACGACGGAGGAGAGAAGAAAGGTGTGGTGGAAAGGCAGGAAGGGACAAATGGAAGGTGCCGCAAAGCCCCAGCAGCCAGACCACTCAGAGGCCGTGAGGGGCGAGCCCACCACCCGCCATCACACCACCACCTGTGACACGGCCTGGCAAGAACGCGTCACCGGCCACGGACCCCAACTCAACGACTAACCCGAGCTCACAGCAAGATCAGGGAGGCACGGACAAGTGCGGGCCGAGGGCTGAGCTGAGGCACGGTGGCCGGTCACAGGACAAGGGACGGCTCTGCAGTGAGGCAACCGTGGGGACAGCAGCTGGCAACGCCGTCCTGGCTTAGATCAGCCACAAGACGCTTTGGGGAGAACAGCAGAATCTGAAGACGCCTGGGTGTTAGACGACACCGAGGAATTACAGCTTCTGTTGGGTGGGACAATGGTTTGGGGACAACACAGGAAGATTTTATTTTTATAGATGCACCCTGGACTGTTTAAAGGGGAATGCCATGATGTCTGTTATTTATTTTTAAATACTTCAGCTTAAAAAACAAGGAACACTCACCCTGCCCCTTCCTCTTCCAGAGGAAACAGCTATTAACATTTTTTTATGATGCCACCCAGAAAAACCTTTTACTGCACCCTCACTCCAGTGTGGGGCGTGACAGCATGTGGGAGTTTGTGTGCGTGCATGTGTTCTACGAGTGTGAGCCTGGGAATGTGAGTGTGCACGCATGTGTGAGTGAGCATGTGTGAGTGTGCACACGTGAGCGTGTGCTGGGGTGTGTGCATGTGTGAGCATGCGTTGTGTGAGCATTTGTGTAAGTGTATGTGTGAGCGTGTGCATGGGTGAGCATGTTATGTGTGAGTGCGTGTGGGAGTGCAAGTGTGGGAGTGCCTGCATGTGTGAGTGTGAGCGTGTGCCTGCGTGCGTGTGCCGTTTCTTCCTGTCTCACCGTGGGCCTGATACGGGCCCTAGGGACCCCTGCCTGGGCGCAGACAGGCCCTGCCGCCGGCTCACGCGTGCCCTGGGCTGGGGGAGACAGGCCCACCTGCCGGGACAGCTGTGGGGTTCTGCGCTGGCATGAGAGGCTTCCTGGCGTCTCGGTGGGGTCACAGGCTGTGAGGGGAGCCCACCCCCCCCCACTTCCAGAGCCGACCCCCCCTTTCCCAGACACCGCAGCGAGGCCTGTGACAGAGCTGGAGGCCAAGCCCCGAGGTGCCATCGGAGCCCCGAGCACTGAGAGGCCCAGGCAAGTCCCTGTCCTCAGGTCCCGGTCAGGAGAGACACGGCGGAGTGAGGCCTGGGGGGGCTGCAGGGGAAGCAGGGTCGGGGAGACACCTCTCCCACAGGGAGGCTCCAGCAGACTCTCTCCCGGGGGAGCAAGCGAGGCAGAGGGGGAGCCAAGCACCAATGGGCTGGGGACCCAGGCAGGCCACGGCGGGTGGAGGCTGGGAGACACTGTGGGACCAGGCCGGGGAGGTGGGAGCCCGGGCCCGGGCAGTGCTGCCGGTGCTGGGAGGTGCCGGGTTCCAGACACGAGTGACTGAGACCCCCTGAGACCATGCAATGATGCTGAAGTGCCTGGTGGCTCACGTGACCCTCGGGGAGCGTCTCCCATGGGCCTTCAGGCAAAGCACCGACGACACAGCCGCGTGTTCTCCCCTCACTGCCCGTGGCCGCCTGGCCTCCTTCCTTCCTGAGCCCTGGCCTTCTGTGGGCAAGAAAGGGCTTCCCGTCCACATGGGCACCACCGCCACCACCTTCCACCAGGCTGTGAGCACCAAGGGGCGGGGTGATGCGGGCTTTACTTAACCCGAGACCCCCAGGCAGGGCCTGGCACCCAGCAGCCCCTCACACCGGCATCATCTCTGCCGTGCACACCCTGTCTCAGTCTGGCCATCTCCTGCCCAGGCACTGAGCACGTGGAGGCGGGGGCCCAGAAGGCGGGGGCCCCAGGAGGTGGGGGCCATGGGAGGCGGGGGCCACAGGAGGCGGAGGCCCAGAAGGCGGGGGCCCCAGGAGGTGGGGGCCATGGAAGGCGGGGGCCACAGAGACTTTGTTCACAGGCTGCCCATGACCGGGGGAGATCCCGGCCCAGAGAAGGGGTACAAATGGCTACGCGTTCGGCCTCGTTTCCAGGGATAAGCGGCAGCAGCTGCAGCCTCTGAGGGCACCCCTGGTGCGGGTGCCGGGTGAGCACCGCCCTCCTGTCCCCGCACACCACCCAGACACAGGCAGGAGGCGAGTAGGGCTGCTCAGACTGGACCCCAAGTGTTACCGACTAGTGGGGCCCTCCCTAAAGCAAGCAACATGCCCCCATTTTGCCCTTTTTGCAGAGAACCATAGGCAGGCGCTGGGCCAGGCCCCCCACCCTATCAGAACAGCACCCACCTGGAGTCAGACTCCTCCTCACTGCCTGCCCACTCACCCACGCTAACTGCAAGGAGGCCCGAGCAGGTGTGCGGGCCAAGGGACTTCTCCAGCTCCCCAGGGCTTACCTGTCTGGGGGCTGCCAGAGCCTGGGACGGGGAGGCCTGAGCAGGGCCATGTTTGGCCTCAGGCGTGGCTGGGGCCAAGGGGGGAAGGCTCCGGATTGGGGCCAAAGGCAATCCTTGCATTTGTCAGCAGGAGCCAAATGCCTTGATGGAACGAGAGCCGGGATGCACGTTCCCTGCTGGCGCCAGGTCAAATCCCTCCCTCACAGGGCCATCAGCCAGCGGGTAAGGATGGCCCGGCCGGGGCATCAGGCCATTGCTGCTTGTTCACTCCTTTCCCGGGACACCATTGTTCCTGCCGCTCCCACCCACCATGAAACCAAGTGGACATGACGGCCTCCTCTGGGTGGAGCAGGGGGCACGGCCCCTCCTCACAACACAGAGGACAGAAGGGCCTCCGACCCCACCTGCATCCGCCCGTGGCCCCCCAGCCAGAAACCAGGGTGGTGGGGGCACCACAGCCCAGCCAGTCCCAGCGCGGGGGGGTGGGCACAGGGGGTGGGCGCACGAACCCACGTCTGGGAGCAGGCCCTGACATGGTGTGAAACTTAACAAAGAGATGGTTTATCTTATTTTTAATGCAATCATACACTTAAAGAGAGGAAGGTAAATGTCTATAGCAGTTTGTTTAAAGTAATACTTGTTCACAGGACGCTAATTTTGAAAATGAGTATTCCAGTAATAATCTCCACCTATTAAATTAGTAATGATCTTAAAAAAAGCTGCAGCGCCCACTGTGGGCAGGGGCTGGAAGCAGCCCCCTCACCCACTGCTGGGAGCCTCGCAAACGGGCACGAGCCCCCTGGAAAGTGACTCAATATGCTTCAAAAGCAGAATTACACACTTTTCCCATCCATCTCACTTCTGGGAATTCGACGGCAAAGAAAGAATACAAAGATACCATGGATTCTGCACAGAGAAACCATGGCAGGTTCACGCTGTTGAGACCCTGAAGGAGACGCTGACAAGAAAGATGAGAGCAGGGGACGCAGGGATGGTGCATTTCCTGCACGTGAGCAGCGTTTGCTCGACACAGCAACCCAGGAGACGAGGACCATCCCACCCCGCTTCACGGGCCTGAGGACGACCAGTTACAGAGGCTCGGAACTGCCCAAGGTCTAACTGGAAAGTAAAACTGCATCGGCAAGGAAACGCCCCTGAAGGTGGGTGACACCAACCACGACATAATTGACATAATCGTGTTTCTCCGGGAGCCCGAGCCAGGGGATCAGCTTGGCCCCGTGTGTGGCCTGCGCCCGAAGCCGCAGCCCCCACACACCTGTCCCCTCTGCTGCTCGCCCAGAGCCTGGGCCTCCCCTGCACACTGGGGTGATAACCCATATGGGAACGGTTTGTGGGACCCTAAACTGCAGGCTGCTACAACACCTAGCACCGCCCCTGGGGCACACACGCTTGAAAGCCAAGCAATGAACAAACTAATGTTTTGAAAACTACGCTTCGAACGTGGCCCGTGGTCACGGAGTCCTTCTAGAACACAGCAGAGCACTGGGTTCTCGTGTGACCCCACACAGCCCCAGGCCTGGCCTTCGGTTCACCGCCAGGTTACTCCCGCCCACCCCGCACACACGCTGCACCAGCTTCTGCGACAAGGCGATGAGACGGAGGCAGGGGGCCAAGCTGCGTGTGCAGCGTAACCGCAAGGGAGACCGGAAAAGCCCACAAGGAAATGCACCAGCATGTGGCCGGGTGTCTGAGCAGTGAGGTTATGGGGTGCCTGTTCCCTCTCCCTTCTTGACTCTCAGGATGGACATGCGTCGCTTCCACAATGAAAAACTCTAAGAGAGTCTCTCACTTCCTGCCCACACACCCGCGCCGTGGGCACTTAGCAGCGGCTCCCGGGCTGGCCAACCATGGCTGGAAGGTGGACAAAGCCAGGCCCTCGGCAGCCAGCGCAGGGATTCCGGTCGCAACATCGATTCTAAGCTCCTGAGGCCTGGGTGACGCGGCTGACGGTATCTCTCTGAAAAGGTATGAGGTGCCCAGCAAGCAGGGGAAAGGCCTTCAGCGGAACACAGCTGGGTTCCCACATGCCCATTTCTAATCCAGCCCAGAGCCATGCTTCCCACCTGGCTGCCCCCTGGAACCTCCAGAAGCTTCCGCCCCCAGCACTGCAGTCTGATGTCAGAGGGGGCCCAGGTATTGGGGTGTTTAAAAGCTCCATGGGTGACGGACCTGTGGACTGAGTCATGACCAGGGGCTGAAGGGAAAGAGAAATGGCATTTTACAACTGAAACACAAGCTAGCAACTACCACTGTTGCTCCACTCGACCTCAAAGCACTGAGAAATGAAACAAACTGTCTATATTACTGCAAAAGCTCACAAAATATATTTTAAAAAGACTAAGTAAGACTCATGCCTGGGCCAGATGCCAACCAAGATGGCCACACCATATAAAGACACAACCACCAAAAAACAATAAAAAAATAGAGCTCAGGTGTACTTAGTGTCCATCCATTTAACCAACATCCACCGAGTGTCCTCCTGGGCCAGGCCCTGGGCAAGGGCACAGAGACACGGCCCTCGCTGCTAGAGCTCGTTTCAGAGCAGGGGGATGGAAAACAGACAGACAATTCCAGGTCACGAAAGGGCAACTCGAAACCAGCAATTACTGAACTAAGAATCCAGAAATCCAAGTCACCGTCGGCAGCTGCGTGACCATCGGCTGATCTGCCCTTTCTCGTGGTACACTTGGTGACGGTCCACAGATGGGAGTGTGTCTGCCCGTACTGAAAAGGATGCTTTAAAGACCAGCAGACAGACAGACATACGGTTTGTCTGGGTCAATTTTCCACAGCACAAGTCACCCACGACGTCTGTCACTTCACTATCGGTCCTCGGGCAGCACTTGGCAGCTGTGATTCAGGGCCGAAAACACCCTCTGGTGACAAGAGGGGCCTTCCCGTCTAACGGGTACGCTGCTTTTAAAGCCACCAAGGGAGGCACGGCTTGAGGTGGCCCCTCACGGGACAGCTGCATGTTTTGTAGAAAAATCTTGAGACCACTTTCTCTGACTGAAAAGTGGGGGAAAGAGAACCAGAATTCTGGAAAAGCGGGTTCAGGTTCCACGTCCTCACTTTGTCGGGGGGACGTGGGCGAGTGCTTCCGTCTGTTCCCTCCTCGGTTCACAGCACCCACCCCGCCTGCCTCCTCCTGCAAGTGGGCGGCGCAGACGGGCGACGGGAAGGCACAGGCCTCCTCCCCGTGACGGGCAGTGCATCCCACGGCCTCAGCCCCCAGCCCCGTGGTGCGGGGGGCACCCTGCACAGGCGGCACCTGGAGGGCCTGTCTGGGCGCCGGGCAGCACCCTCCAGCTTCTGCTTGCCTCTGGGCAGGGTCTCTCCCCCTGCCAAGCCCGTGCTGACGGCCCTCCCCACCACCCAGACCGAGGGCCTGGCAAGACATGGGGGGCCCTGATTTCCAGACACATTCTTTCCAGCGGAACGGGAAGCCAGATGAACCCCACTTCCCACAGGGTCCACGCCCCTCGGAGATGATCCTAGGCGCTAGGGCCCTGGGCTGGGGGGAGGCCCAGCAGTGGCAAGCCCACCCGCAGCCCTGGACGCACGGACCTGGTCCTGGGCGGCCCCCCGGGGCCACCCTCACCCTCCAGGGCCCCTCGACCACATTTCTTGTGGGGGCCACACCTCAAGATGGCTTCCAAGGGGCCGGTGGCTGATGTGATTATCTCAAAACAATTAACATATCTCCCCATCTCTCAGGGTTTCCATAAAGAGACCCACGTAGGCTGTCCTTCCGAAAGCCCTAATTCTCGTCAGAAACCTGCCCCACCATCTGGAAGCACACACGTGGGCACACGTTCAAGCCCCGCTCCCCGGGCTGGCCCCGAGACCCCGCCTTCACCCTGAGCAACCCTGCGGTGGGGAACCAGCTCCCTGGAGGGACAGGCAGGGCCTGCTGTGCCTGCGCGTCCCTGACACGCATGGGAACCAGCGCCCGAAGCACTCAGGCTCCCCACAGGCCGGAGGGGTGGAGCTGGACAGATCACCAGGGAGGACAGCGCAGTGGCCGGGCTGCACCCCACTCTCCGGAGGGCCTGACCATCCCCTGGAGTCACGGCAGGCACAGACCAGGTGCAGGGCCCACACCAGGTAGGACCACCGCAAGGGAGGCCAAGAGGAGGGTGGGACACCTGCGAGGGTGCAGGCGGGAGGTGGGGCCGCAGCCCACCCTGGCACCTTCTGGGGGACCCCGCGTGGGCTGGCTCGAGTCCCGCGCTGCCGCCCGCCTCACGGCCTCCCTGCCCCCACCTGTCCCTGGACTCCTGTTCAGAACCCCCAGCCCCTCCTGGGCCCTGGGGCTGAGCATGCACCCCAAGCTGCTGCACACAACTTCCTGACGGTGGCTTCTGTTGCCCCTATTTTCCTTCTGGCCCAGTTTCCACTGGTGTCCACGTAATCCTAGGATACTGCATGTGTTTTGTAAGCTGACGCAAAACCTTTCTAGACCAAAGCAAGGCGAACAAACTAGATGATCATTATCTCCAGTCATCGCCTGGTAAGCTGCTGCAGGGTTGGAGTGTTGGCCTAGCGGCTCCCCCCAGGCTGGTGTGGGCTGGTGCCCCCAGGCCTGCCCACGGGCAGGGTCTGGTTGGCCATGCTCACCACAGAGCAGATGGGTGCACAGCAGCCCCACACATACACGCAATGCTTCCACAGGAGCTTCCGAAGGAAAGGAAACACGGGCAGCGCCCTGCCCCCACCCGGCTCAGCGCACAGGAGGGAGCCCGGGGAGGGGGCACGCAGCGGCACTGAAGGACGGGCGGCAACACCCAAGCTCAGCTGGGCACAAGGAGTGCACAGGGGAAAAATGTGTCTTTCACCCTGCGCTCACCCATGGAGCTGCAGGCTGTGCCCAGTCAACAAGGAGAGGGACAGCACGAGGTGCGGGACAGACCCAGGGGCAGTGGGAGACAGCAGGAGGGCGGGCAGGGGCGGGCCCAGCAGCGGGCAGCCAGGATGACCCAGCATGGCCGAGGGAACCACCTGCTGATGGACACAAAACCCACCCCTGAGACAGAAGCCTGGCCAGCTCCTGAGTGGCCAGCACACGGGGACACAAAGGCGAAGCTCCACGGAGTTCTGGGGGATGCTGGAACCTGCTGGAAACAGCACCTGAATATCTGGAAAAGCAGGGACATAAAAGCGCCTCAGGGTGATCTCTCAGAACATGCTCTGACCATCTACATCCTTACGCTGCAAAGCAGGTCCGTGTGACGTTTTCTTAATGTCACCCTTATAAGTCAAAATTTCATGTAAACTGTTAGGAAAAGAAAAGAACACGGAGGAAATACCCCAGAGCTAAACACAGAGACCCCACAGATCCCCACGTCAAATGAGCCACGACATTAATGAGGCGTGAACGGACAGGAACTGTTTCCAGGGCTGAATGAAGGCTGCCCCATGTTTGGGCAGGGCACCCTTCCCACAAAGAGAAGATGAAGGGTGGCTTTCTTCTCCGGAGCGGGATCCCACAGGGGCTGAAGGCAGATTATACCGAGAATGTTTTCTAGTGGATAAGAAGGGAAAACCTGTTTCCAGTTCAACCTGCAGCTGTCGTAAGCACTGGGTGGGATGTGTCATTAGTCAAAAGAGAAGCCCAGCTTTTCGTTACCCATCGAATCGGCAATCGCCAAGCAAGGTGACCTAGACCTGAAAGCGCAGCCAACTCTCTGTTAACGGGGGCCAGGGGCGTTCAGGAAGGACACGGGTGAGCGGAAGCGACAACAGCCTCCTCTGAGCCTCGGCGAGGGTAAGGGTGGGGGTCCTGCCTGTGCTCACGGTGGGTCCCCATCTGTCCGGCACATGGTCTGGGCTGACAGCGGACCTCAAGTCCAATTTTTCAGGCCTTGGGGACACAGGGACAGGGTTGAGCAGCCCCCTCCTCCTGTGGCTCCCACAAAGAGCAGCTCCCTGGGGAGGACCTGGCTGAGCTTCCAGCGAGTGAGGGGGATGGGGCCAGGCCACGAGCTCCCAGGGGGCAAGGAGGACAGCACCTGGCTCTGGGTGAGGTGGGCAGAGAGTTGGCTGCACGGCAGGACAGGCCCACCCGCAAGCTGCGCGGCGTTTCTAGGAAGGAGAAAAGCAAACTGCCGTCCCACCTCGGGCTGCACGGTCACACGTGAGGCAGGGGGACCAGTCGCCGTTTGGGCGTGCGGCTGGCCCCAGGTGCGGCAGGCAGGGGCGCTGGCTCAGCGGCTGCAGCTCGTCGCTCTGACCCAGCGGGGCCCCTGCGCGGTGCTGGGGGCACAGCGAGGCCTCAGGCGCTGTCGGGTGGGGACACACACGACACACACACAGAGAGAGAGATGCCGTTAGAGGACCCACAGCCTGCGGGGCCCCTTCCCCCCCCTGCCCCCATGAGGGCTGGGCACCGGCTCCACTCGCACCCTAAGCTGCCTGCTCCAGCTCAAGGTCTGTGCAAACCCCGCACGACAGAGATAGCGTGAGGCAGGGCCACCCTGTCTGGCGGAGGCCGGGGGTGACTGATGGCCCCACCACGCGCCCCAGCCCCTCTCCTGAGGTTCCTGGCTTTGTATCCTCTGGCTGTTGGAGAACAATGGCTGCAAAAGGCAGTGCGAGGGACGACAGCCCCCTCGGCCTTGCACCCTCAGCCGCAGTCAGTCCTTTTCAAGGGAGATGTGGTTGGGGGCAGGTGGGGACAAGGCCCTGGAGGTGAGAGAGTGATGTCACTGCTGAAAGGGCCAGCCTCATTTGGGGTTCAGCTGAACCCAGAGAGAGACTCGTGGAGGTTAAGTTCAAGGGGTTTCCAAGTGGGTTCATGGATGCCACAACCATGGCCTACGCAGAGGCACTCAAACAAAGAGGCAAAAACGGAAGTACCCAGAAACAGGACAGGAAAATGTCAACCTGCTCCAAGCTTGATGGTAATTTAGAACTCCTAGAGACAGGAAGTCGGCTGTCATACGCAAGCCTCCTATTTGACACACGGCTCCAAGCGCTGGCGAGGGGGTGCAGCGTCAGCTGGAAACCGGCACAAGCAGGAAACGCTGCAGAGAGGCCTGGGAACAGGACCACAAGCCACACGAGGGCGGACGGGGTTTTGTCAAGTACAAAAGACTTCCTTCAGAAAAGAGGTTTTAATGACTCCAAGAAGAAAGGCTACGGGTTCAGGTTTGCACTTCAGTGCAGCCAGATGATACGATTTCAGCCCCACCCCACCCGGCCACCCAGTACGGAGGGTGTGTGGGGAGCCCCAGCGCTGCGAGGACAGAGGGGACACCCACCCCCAATATCAGGGGAGCAGCCCCAACACTAACCTCCCGCTGGCCCCAACCCCACTCCCTGCCAACTGCTGTCCCAAGACCCAAGGTCTGCCAACATGCAAAAAGAAAACGGCCAGCACCCCCAGCGCAGCCTCAGCCATGCACCCTGGTCACCAGCAGCCCCTGCTGACATCTCTCAGTCACCCTAATAACCTGTAGGAGGTTTCTGCTTTGTCCCCTTAAGTTGGACAGAGCCACTCCTTCTCCACCCTTGGAGGTGCTGAAGGAAACCTGCAGCTCCGTCATTAGGAAAACTTCTAACACGAGACTGAAGAAACGAGATCGTCAGGAAGGAGCATTTGCTTCCTCCTCCCGACCAGACGCTGCAAGATGGGGAGCCCTGTGCTGAGACGAGCCCTGCACTGGCGGGTGCAGGGGGCAGGAGCAGGGAGGGTGCACAGGGGAAGGAGGGTGCCAGAGGGCCAGCCCCCACCTGGACGTACAGAAGGAGACCCACAGAGCAGCAGGGGGCCTCCGCAACCACCTCACCATGCCAAGGTGCCACCGTGACCCCCGTCCGGACCTGGGGAGCAGCTGCCATGTGGGTGAGCTTGGTGCATTTTGGGCTCTCAGCCCCGGGCCTCCCCAGCACCGTGGTGTCCACGCAGCCCCTGCACCTGGGCAGGTGGGGCTGGGGGTGGAATGGGGGCACCCTGCTTACTCACAGCCGTGGTAGGAGGCCGGCGAGCCCCCGGCCTTGCCGTACTCCTGCTCTGAGTAGCTGGTGGAGAGGTTGGGCTGGCTGGAGCCGCGGCCGAAGGTGGCCTGGCTGCTGCCCACGCCAGTGGCCACCTGGGCCATGCGCTCCTTGGTCTTCAGGGCCTGGACCCGCTCGACCTTCAGCCGCTCCTCGTCCTTGAGCAGGGCCACCAGCTGCTTGGACTTCTCGCGCACATTGATGCCCTGGTCCTTGCCGTCGCGGTCCACGTACTGGAAGTCCTTCAGCGTCTGGACGGCGAAGATGTTCTCGCGGCACTGCTGGGCCACGCGCTCTGAGCCCGTCTTGATGAGGTAGTCCAGCAGCGTCAGCGCCTTGTACACGTGCCGCCAGTTCTTGCCGTGGTCGTTGAGCCGCCGCCACACCATGCTCATGATCTCCGAGAAGGCCACCACGTTGTAGGTGAGGTCGGCGATCTCAGTCATCAGCGAGCTGGACGGGCCCCAGGGGTCGTTGGAGGTGGCCTCGCGCACCTTGACCTCGGCCTCCGAGTAGTTGTTGACGATGTTCTTCATCTGCCGCCTGATGGACGAGGTCGTCATCTTCACCGGCTCCTGCTGCCGACGCTGGGCCTGTCCTCGGCAAGTCCGCGCCCTACGAAGGCTCGGTTTCTGCCGGCGATCGGTTTCCACTCGATCTCCGAATGATCATTTCCTCCTCCGGAGCCTCGGATTCAGGAAACTGGGGGCCATGACCTAGAGAGGGGCAAAAAAGCACAACACTGTGACCCGAGTTCCTCGTGGCAGCCAACGGCAGGTACTGGGGTGCGGTGAGGGTGGGGAGGAAGCCCCCCCGCCTCCTCGGAATGGAAGATGCTCCATCTTTCTATCAAAACCAAGACAAGGTCAACACTGAAAGTTAATCATCAATAAAACTGAAACTCAAGTTTTTGCCTTACGAGAAAAGAAGTAAACAGAACAACGACGTTGTGTTTTCACAGGATTTCCCCTGGGACGGCCGCTCTGTGGCCTCACTTTACTGCCTGAAAAAGAATCGTGACGCTGGGGAATGTCAACCCCGACAGATTTTCAATTACATGTAGGGGCAAGAAAGCCTCCCACTTCAGGTATCTTTTAACCCCAAATACCCATTTACGCCTTTGAATTCACTTAACATTCCTGCTGTTCCACTGTGCTTGTAAGAATCCAGAGAATTCTGGAGCACGGCTTCTCTCCCGACCTTCCCTGCTCAGGAATTTACCAAGGCTCCTGGCTGCTCTTCTGGAGCCAGGCTGAAGCCCCGCGCTCGGCCCTCCTGGGCAGCAGCAGCCGGCCTGGGGACTGCTCCTCGCAGAAACTGGTCCTGGCCCGATCCCCCGTTCCACAGAGGAGAAAGCAGAGGCCCCAGGTTACGTGTTTACCACATCCCCCCAGCCCCACACTCCAGACAGGCCCACCCCTTGCTTCCACCAGAGGAGAAACCTATAGCAAGCTGGAGCGGGGGCCGTGTCTCCAACAGCGGGCACCTAGTACTGTGCCCGGCACGGAGAGCCACGCCAATAAGCAAATGAAACAGGTGACTAGGGCCCTGCCCTCAAGGCAGCCACGGCGTGGAGGATGGGGACATCTGGGGATGCGGCTGGGGGCCGTGGAGGGGACAGGGGAGGGGCTCTCAGCCAGTGACAACCCTCGGCGCGGCCCTCAGAGCTGGGCACAGGGACAGGAGAGGGGAGGCCATCATGTACCCTCTTCCTCATTTACAGGATGAGGCACTGGGGACGAGGGGCTGCCAGGGGCTGCCATCGAGAGGGCAGCGAGCGCAGCTGGGGCCCACAGCTGCCCGAGAGCACACCCGGAACCTCCCATCGTGCCCACTGGCAAAGGACCTGCCTGCCCCCACGCAGCCCCCACTTCAGCTCTGGGGCTTGCCCTCTGGAGACCCCCAGGGCCCGTCCTCCCCGATGGCCCCCACCCTCTACTAGAGAACACATGGCTCCCATATTCCCCATCGAAAGCCTTGGGCCAGCAACGGACACATAAAAAAAAAAAAAAATTAAGCAGAAGGCCTCAGGAGCGGTGGAAAAGCCAGAGGGCTCACTCATCACACGAGACCGTGTAAGTGCAACCCCACGCCTGGGGACAGCCAATGCCCTCAGTGTGGCCATGTGGCCTCCTCCCACCCTTCGACACGCCAGACGCTGTCTCCATCTGGCTCATGGCTCTGTCGGCAGGAGGGAGCCCTGTCCCGCCCCCACCCGGCAGCCGGCTCCCCCACGGGCTGCAGAGCTTGTCAGAGGACCGAGGAGGAAAGCTGTTTTCACGGTAACCTGCACGTTGGATTCACTTAGGTTTTCATTCACAACATAACATTCGCTGCTGGCAGAGATGGCACGGCCCTTGCAGGGACAAAGAGAATACTTGGATTTTTCACTAACATTTCCCAACTCAAAGTATAGACTCCGAATCAGCAGTGACATTTGAATGGACCGCACGCAGGGGCCCCACGACCTCCGGGCACTCCCCCTGGGGGCCTGCTCGGTGCCTGAGGAGACCACCACTCACTCCTCGGAGGAGCCCGGGGGGCGGCAGGGCTGGGGCTCGCCCCTGAGGAGGCCCTGGGCCCCTCCACCAGGCCAGGGAGCAGCTTCGAGTCAGCACATGAGCCACGGGCCTGGGAAAGAAGGTGCAAGTGACTGAAAACATCGCATTTAAAAGAATAATTTCCAGAGGCAGAAACAACATGTCCGGACTCTGCTGCCCTGCCTCTGGTCCCGCCGGCTTCTGGAAAAGTCCAAGGGCCTCCTGCCGGGCCGTGTCCTCCCAGGGACAGGCTGGGTACTGGGACGCCAGCCAGGGCACCCGCCCAGCCTCCTGGGCCTGCAGTGGCCAAGAAAAGGCAGCGGCCATGACAAGCAAGGGCTGGGGGGCCTCTGCCCAGCCAGACCCCGGCCGGGAGTGGAACCCCGGCTACTCAGGGACGGGGCCGCTGACCACAGAGGGGCTGTCTGACCCGCAAAGGCATCTGCCAGTGGTCTCCTGAACATACAGGCTACGGGGGGACGGAAAAGCTAATAAAACACTTGTCAGAAAGGCCATGTTGCAGAGGCTGCCTGCTGTTTTCTTAGTGTGGGGCAGCAGCAACTTTCAGAACCAGCAAAGGGGTGAGATCTGGGGGTAAGATGCTGCTGACAGGAGAGAGGGTGCCACGAGAAAACTTTCCACAGCCAGCGGGTCACACACCTCGCACCACAGCCTTCGGACAGACGCGCAGAGAGGCCGAGCCGCACGGGGACAGCAGGGCCAGCTCGCACCACCCACCCTCAGGCGGCTTTGCAGGAGACCTGAGGTTGTGTGGCTTTGTCTCCTCTGTCCGTGTGAACCTCCAATCCCGTCTTCCCAATTAAAACTGCTCCCCTCAGGGGGTGTTTCGGTTTGCGAAAGCTGCTGCATCGCAAAATACCAGAAATGGACTGGCTTTTATAAAGGGGGTTTATTGGTTCACAAATTTACAGTTCTGAAGCCATGAAAGTGTCCCAATTAAGGCATCAACAGGACGACACCTTCCCTGAGGAAAGGCCGATGACATCCGGGGTTCCTGTCACATGGGAAGGCACATGGCCGGCGTCTGCTGGTCCTTCTCTCCCAGGGTTAGCTTCTCATTTCCATGGCTTTCT
This sequence comes from Bradypus variegatus, assembly GCA_004027775.1. Classification (NCBI taxonomy): domain Eukaryota; kingdom Metazoa; phylum Chordata; class Mammalia; order Pilosa; family Bradypodidae; genus Bradypus; species Bradypus variegatus. Next base: position 16,825 of record PVKY010003820.1, read on the forward strand.
CCAAAAAATGTCTCCTGGCTTCCGTCTCAGCTCCTCTCTCTCAGTTCCTGTGTGTCCTTGCTGCTTTCTCCCAGGGTGTCTCTAAGCATCTGGGGCTCCTCTCTTAGCTTCTCCAGAAAATTCTCCGGATTTCATCTCTTAGCTTCTCTCCTGGTTCTGGTTTTACCGGCTGTCTCCAAAGTGTCTCTGGACATTTTCTCTCTAAGTGTCTCTGAGCTCTCTCCAAAATGTCTCTGCCTTTCATCATCTCACGGAGGACCAGTGAACTAATGAAGACCCACGCTGATGGGCGGGGCCACATCTCCACGGAAACAACCTAATCAGAGGGACACCCCCCCATAGGTCTGCCCCACGGGAGTGGACTAGAAGAGCACAGTCTTTTCACGGGGTACACAACAGCTCCAAGCCAGCCTGGGGGCACCCATAGTCGCTCCTCTCCAGGCAGGTGCCCACTCAAGAGCGAGTCTGAGCACACCCACCCAGGCTGGAAAAAAAAGAAAAAGGTGGAAGGACTTTCCATAAATTACATACAACTGAAGAGAAAAAAGCCAATCGAACACCAGTGATAACGATTCCTCTAGAAATCTCATTCATTCATCGGGTGTTATCAGGAACTATTTTACGATAAGCGGTAACTGAAGTTCATGAGTCTACACAATTCTCTGCAACTTTAAATGTTTTTGAACAGAGACACAAGTTGGCTTTAGAGAGGGATCTACTGTTCACGGCTGGCAAATCATTCTGCCCTGACGGAGAGGGCAGGGGTGGGGCGCGGCTGGCCCAGGGCGGGTTTATGTCCTCGGATGAGGGGCTGGGACAAAGGTCCCCAAGCGTCAAGACCCCCAACATGTCCCCCAGCCTCCGCCGCAGGAACCTGTTTTAAGCTGCACTAAGCAATCTCTTACTGGTTTAAGAATGGGGGTCTCCAGCCTCTTGAGGGAACCGCAGGTGACCACACTGAGGCGGCAAAGCTCCGAGCGACAGTACAGGGGCCGGGTGTCGGCGGCCTGGCGAAGCAGCCTCCCCGCCGGGCCTTCGGGATGAGAGGGGACGCTCGCTTTTCCCGTTAGTTCCCGAGCCAGGGAAGGTGCTTTGAGCCGAAGGATATTTCACTTCCATCCTGGAAACGGAGCCTGTCGCTCGTGCCCGTGTAACGTCCACATCCCCTTTCTCTCAGGAACAGCGACTCAGTCGCGCCTCGTTCTCCCTGGGGCTGTGGGACCTGGGCCTGACCCACAGCGCATCACGTTGCCTCAGACTCGGTGGCAGGCCTGCTGGGGCCTGCCCTGTTAGCACTGGGACCTCGAGAACACTGGCGGCACTGCAGGGCCGGAGCCGACACGAGGCGGGAGCCAGTGCAGGTGTGACACCGTCGTCGGGACCCCTGAAGCCGGCGGTCCCCAAACCACCTGCAAGGTGAGCGGGCTGAGAGACTGCTCTCCCGGCCGGGGGTTTACGCCTCGCCCCCGAGGGGACTCGGGAGGTGGCTTTTCAGCCGCCGTCCTCAGGACCAGGACCAGCTCCCAGGGACCCAGCAGTCTATCCGGGTGGAGCGCGACAGGGACCGTCGGGGCACAGCACGCATCGCGGAACGAGCAGATCCGGGAATTGTCACTCAGACGACTGCAGGCGAGGGTCCCTCCTGCCTGGCCCATCCACCACGAGCACCGGAATCCCCTGGAGAGCCCCCCGGAACGCCACCCTCTTCACCAGCTCCCGTGGAGGCCTGGGCAGCTGCCGGGAGGGCCACGGCACCCACAGCAGGACACGCGGAAACCGAAACTGCACCCCTGGGAACTGGCTGTCACCTCTGCATGTGTGGTCCCCAAATGAGGAACGAGCCCCTCCTCCACCAGGACAAAGGGCACAGCGACCATTGCAAGGGGACTCGATCAGGGCAAAGCCGGGACCGAAACTCCCAATCTCACGTGACCGAGCAGAACAGGCTCCAGAAGACAAGGGACCTGTCAGTGCCCAGCAGACAGGGCCGGATTCTCCCCAACAGCGATCGTTTCAGCCATGAGAAAGGCCTATTATGACTCTGCCTTGGCCAAGCTGGCAACAATTTAAGGCCTGATTTGCTCTTGCAGAAGGGATAATTGAAAAGGGAAAGAAGTAATAATCCTTCATTTTCCTCCCACCAGAAAAACAGAGAGATTCTGTTAACTGAACTCGAGCATCTGTATTCCAGCAACTTCTTGTCGGCTGGAGAAATTAAATGTTATATCACTATCCAAAAAATGGGCTAAAAAAAAATACAGCTGTGCATTCATGAATTGGAAGAATCTGGAGGGAAGAGCACACATATACGCCTAGAGTTCTGGAAGACCAAGCCGCTAACATCACGCCATCCCCACTGTCCTCCCCCCGCACCTTTCTTCTTCTGAGGAGGAGGAGGAGGGGAGGCCTTCACCCAGCGCCACCATGGAGGCTTGGAGGGCGCACTGCGTGAGAAGGATGCCCTGGGGGGGCAGACGGCCCTCCCCCAAGGGGCCACCGGGCAGCACCTGCGGGGACGCGGCCGGAAGCAGGACAGAGGGGAGAGCGCAAACCGAGTGTCCGAAGCCTCCTGCGGCCTTGCAGGCACTGGTGAGTTTCAAAAGCAGAAGTCAGCTATGGAAGCCCCAGCCCTACCCACTGCGTGTGCGGAAGGGCAGCCTGTTGGTGTGGAGGACACGACGTCGAAACACACTCGCTTTTAAAAGATGACATGAAGCAAGCTGCCTTCGTGCTGGGCGTCTCCAGCGCGGCTTCCAGGCTGGGCCGCCTCGTAGCCCCCTGACCTCCCCAAGCCTCCTCCCCTCATCCACGAAAGGGGGTGCCGGGCCAGGCCTCCCTCACAGGGCTGAGCAGCAAACGCTCTTGATAACTGGGCAAAGGGAAACCACTTGCCTCTCTTTTACTCCTCAAAGCAGTTTTGCAAATGACCAAATTACGGACCACATTTTTTAAAAGGTAAAGCCAAAAAGCAAACGCTGTGGTGCAGCAGTGAGAGCGCAGAAGCCGGAGGTGGGAATGCGGGCCTGAGCTCCTGGCTCTGCCATCAGGCTGTCCTGGGGCACCTGCCAGCCAGGGACCGGGGGCTCCAGCATGGCAGACGGGTAGACCAGAAGCTCCCTGAACGCTTTGCTCTGGGGCCTCTCTTCCATTGAGGGTGTTTCCCCTGTGTCTCCAAGGGGCTGGCAGGGACCCAAGTCTGACCAGCCCCAAGCAGAGCTGCTATGGACCCCCCAGGGGGAGCCGCCTGGGGTGCTGCCTATGCCCCTGGACCAACAGCACCCCCATTTCTACAAGCATCTGAGCCGTGGGCAACCATCTGATCGGTACAGTTCTCCTGCCTGAGACATTTGGGAAAAAATGCAGAGCGGCATGGGAAAACGTAGACTTCCCACGCTTTCCTGCTTAACTTAGCCTGGGCTGGCTTCTTGTGGGGTGGTGCCGGTGCCCAGGGGAAGCAGAGGAGGGGGAGCCGCAGGGAAGTCTCCACGGACTTCCTGCTCTACACACGAGCACTGACACTCTTCTCGAAAGGAGCTCAAGGTGCCGCCAAGAACCCGGCAGGTGAAGAGCAGGTACCTCCCAGCTCCTGTGCAAGACAGAGGGCAAAGCCACGAAGAAAGAGGGCACTTTACTCACTTGTGCTCCTGAACCAGCAGTCCGGGAAGGGCGTGCCCGCCTCTTCCAGGGGCAGCTCAGGGAGGGTATCTCACCTCCCCACCACCCCCTGCAGACTGCTGCTGGTGGTGGCACAGGAACAGCACAAGGCAGCACGGGGACAATATGAGGTGGTACGGGGACAGCTCGAGGTGGCACAGGGACAGCTCAAGGTGGCGCAGGGACAGCTCGAGGTGGCACAGAAACG
>PVKY010003821.1:0-20672 GCA_004027775.1 Bradypus variegatus
ATTCTGGGTCTACACCCTGGGCTTGGTGGCCTACCTCAAAGGAGGTCATTTTCCAAGCTCATTGCTAGGGTCATGTCCCCATCACATGTTTTCCTAGGCATGACAAAGGAGGGGCTGCCTCCATCAGCCTCTGGGACAGGGGAGGCTCACTCAGTGTGCCCACAGCTCTCACTGCTCATCCATCTTCCTTTACCCATCCCTTGAGAAAGCAGCCCTTCCAAAGTAGCTGGGGATAGGTGCACCACAGCTTTTCCAAATATCCTGTCTCTTATTTTCCTCACCACCCCTCACTGTTCAACAAATAAGATTTGTGTGCCTTCTGTTTACAAGGATAGCTGGAGACTGTGGGGAACAGGGATACCTCAGACAATATACAACTGCCCCAGGGAGACCCAAAAGGAACATACAGCCACAAGGCCCACAGACCTGGCTTTCAAAGCTATCTAGGAGCAGAGTGACCTCAGACAAGTCACTAAATTGGTCTCTGCCCCAGCTTCCTCAGTTATAACTTCTATATTGCAGAATTACTGTGAAGGTTAAGGAACCAGTGTATGTGAGGTCTCCTGTGCTGCTGGCACAGCCTACGTCCTCGGCTAACATTTGCTATTATTGCCCTTGTCAGTGGTCATGAGATAGGAGGAATGAGGTGCATTCAGAGGAAAGCGAGAACGTCTACACAACTGTGAGCGCGTGCGTGCGTCTGCATGTGGGTGTGTGGCTGAGGCAAGAGTTCATGGAAGAGGCAGAAAGTCTTGAGCAGCCCTGAAGATGGGCTGTTCCAGGCAGAGGAAACGGGCACTTTGCAAGAGAACCCATGGGAGGTGGGTGTCAGCCAAATAGCCAGCAGCTCCCCTGGCTGGAGGGGGCGGCACTCAAGGAGGCATCGAAGGGACCACCTCCTCCTGGTGTGGGAGGAGTGAGACAAGGATGGCCCAGATGGTACCTGGGCTCCCTGTCCTACCACCTCCAAAGATGGGCCCTCATCCCCTTCTGGGCAGGCCCATGGCCCCTCCCTCTAGGGGCTGCCCCCCTCCATGGCGGTCACTATCAGAGGCTCCGGGGAGGAGGGAGTCCCCACGCCCCACCTGTAAATGCTGCTTCTCCTCCCCTGCCTCTATCCTTTCCCCACCCCCGCAAAGCAGACCCTGAATCTGGGCTCTTGCCTTCACTTTTATTTTCTCTACTCACTGGGATAATTAAGAATGATCTGCTAATTATGTAGGCGGCTGATTGAGCACTTAGTAACCTTGGGGGCCAACAGGTGCCAATCAGCAGAGATGGGGGAGGATGGAGGAAGGGTGCAGTGAGATGAAGGAGGAATTGAGGAAAGGGAAAGCATGGGGAAAGTGAATAAAAGGGAGAAAAAGGAGGAGGGGGGAAGAGGAGATGGGAGGGGAGGTAGGAAGAAGAAAGAAAAAAGGAAAGAAAGGAAAAAGAGCTTTGATGAGAAAATTAACCCGTTCCCAGGAGGAAGGTGCTGGAAAGTGGCTGCTGCTTCTTAGGCAAGGTGGCTAGCCTGGCAGAAGAGGGCATCTAACTTCCACACTGAATCTGTCAGCTCCTCTTTCCCAGGCCATTGCAACCTGTGAAGGAGGTGATGTCTGTGGGCAGGTATTTTGTTTGGGGGCCCAGCTTTTCCTAGGGGCAGCTGGAGGGAGAGGGGGAGACCCAGCAGGCAGAAAGAGAAGCCAGGGAGGGGGCTGGAAGGAGTGGGGTAGAAGAGCCTGCACAAGGTACTTGTCATTCTCTCCAGTCTCCAGTCTCGCAAGGCTCCCCACTGCGGGAGAGCAGGAGGAGGGAGCCCAGCTTGGAATGCTAATTTTCCATGAGCTCACTTACCTGCAGAACTGGGCACAGGCCCAGTGAGGCCGAGGGGGCCAGCTGGGACTGGGACCGAGATAAGGAAGCAGTGGAGAGGGGAGATAGAAAAGTGTTTCTTCTTCCCCTACCTGTCTCTTCTCTGCAAGAGGTACCCAAGCAGGAGAATGTTTCAAGGGAGTAGGATTTGAAGCTGGGGTCACATCCCCACCGCAAAAGCCCATGAAATATGCAAAGCCCACAACCTTGTGGGTTGCTGCAGGGGAGGCAGGGAGGCAGCTGAAGCAAGATCTCAGAACTCCCGCTCCCACCCCTTCATCGCTGGCTCCTCCCCTTCCTCCACCCTCCCTTCCCAAACCCTCATCATGTTCTGTCATTGCTTCCTCTGAAAAGTCTGTCACCCAGCCCGCGTCCTCACCCCTCTCCTCACCCTTCTCGGGCCTGAGCGACAGTAAGAGATAGCTTCCAGAGCCCCTGGAACCTGCTCCTGTCCACCCTGTGACAGCTGCCTGACCAATCTTCCTGAATCTCTTCTGTCCATCACTCCCCTGCTCAAGAACCTGTTATGGCTCCCTGTAACCCCCATACCAAGCTCAAAGCCCTGTCCCGGTGGGAGGACTCCCATGGGCCTTAACTTACTTATCCCAACTCCCCCTCATCTGCCGTGGAGCATGCCATGGCCCACTTACCGGGAGGGCATAGAGGACGCAAGGCAGAGCCCCCAAGGGTGCACATGCCAGAGCAGGGGCAAAGCCCAGAGACACATGGAAAAGCAACCGTTTATGCCTTATTCTGTGGCTAAGGAACTAAATGGAAGGGACAGGCAACAGCGTCTGTGCTGCCAGGTTAAAGGCACCCCTCTTGAGGCCAGCCTCCCTGCAGGGCCCCTGATATGCCATGCTCCAGCCCACCCTTGCACGCCCACCCTCCTACCCTGCCTAACCACAGCCTGTCCCTCCCACAGCCTTGTGCAGGCCCCCTCCTCCAGGCAGCCTTCTCTATGTGTAGCAGGCACGTTGAGTCCTCCCTAGCATGCACTGCCTCTTATTCAAGTAATGGCTGCCAATTCCTTTTGGGGTATCTCTCTCTCCCATATGCCTGGTCCCTGCTCTTCAGGTGGGGCCCAAACAGGGCGCAGGGGTGATGCAGGTGACAATCAGGGTCACAGCCTCCTGGCCCCAGCAGTTGGTTCTGGGATGGGATGAGACCCAGTCCGAGCCAAGGAGGCAAGTGACTTCTGGAGGAAATGTTGGCACAGAACAAGGCACCCTTTCCTGCTGGGCCGGACCCTCAGTGAGGAGCTCCTGGCTGTCACTTGCCACCACAAGAGCAAGGACTATCAGGGACTGAAGCCCACTCAAAAGCAGGGTTGGAATGCAAGCAAAACCAGGATCTGATGACATCATTTAAGCCCTTCAACTCTGAAGCCTGCTCTATTGTTTGGTTACTTTTTGCTTAAACTTGTTTGGGGAATTCTGACTGATAAACATGCCCATTTTTATGTATTTCTCTCTTCTCTACATTCCCAGAAGCCCAAGCAGTTTGTGCTGTGCAATCAAGCAACCACCTAGCCCTAAGACTTTCCCACTCTGGACCGTAAGCTCCTTGAGGACAGGAACCACACCGTATGCATCTCTGGTGTCCCTCAAGGTCCAGTACAATCTTGGGCTTGTGGTGGGAGATTGGTGGAGTGACCTGGAGTCTGGGTGGAGGAGCCTGGCCCCAGGTTCGGGGCTCCTGAGAGGCAGCCTACCCCAGCCCCAGAGCCATGCTCAGCTAACTCACAACTCCTCATCCATGTGTAGGAGGACACGAAACTGTCCACAAGGTGCCAAATATCTGAACAGGAAAGGAATGCTAAACCCAATGCTGCCTTAGAGAATGGCAAACATGCAGTCACACTCCTGGCGAGGAGACACAAAGATTTCGGGTGGACCATTCTGGCATCTGCTCCAGCACTGGGATGTGGGGTGGCCAGAAGCTGGGACTGATGGCTCTGAAAGGCCTGTGTCCTCTTGCTTATGTGTCCCTTGGGCACATTTAGCACAAAAATAAGCACAAAGTGGGACCTGACGCATTCTCTAACTATTGATAGCAGGTTGACGGATGGTGACTGTAGGTAGCAAATGAGCAGCAATGTTATTGATGCATAATAGCCAAGAGCCAACACTCATTCAAGTGTGCTATGTGCCAGGCACTGATTTACACATACTCATTCCTTTGCATGTTTTAATTCATTTACTCCTTATAACAATACAGTGAATAAGTACTATCTTCATCATAATTTTACAGATGAGAACATCGAGGCTGAGAGAGGCTAAATAACTTGCCCAAGATTATGCAGCAAGCACATGGGAGAGCTCGATTGGAACCCAGGCCATCTGCTCCAGAGTCAACCCCTTGCCCACTCCCATGCCCTGCCCCTTGGTTACACTTACATTCTGAATAGGCTTGGATGTGTCAGTGGGCAGTTAAGAGGCAGAGGAATCCAGGGGGCCTGGTGTTTACACCAAGTCCAGCTGGAAACAATGGGCCACATTCCCAAACGTCCACCCCAACTGGTTTGGGAAGGCTCCTGGGAAGAGGACTGCATGGTGAAGGAATGGGGGATTCCAGATCTGCAGTACCACCAGGGGAAGGTGGAGGATAACACAAGTCAGGCAGCCAAATACCTCACACTGCGTGGGATACCAGATCCCCTGCGTGAGGGACAGAGGGTACAGCCAGGAAGGAGAAGACCCAGGCCCATCTCACAGTGCTTATGACCAGAGAAAGACAGGACCTGTATTCAGGACAAAAATCTGGGACCTTTGCAAGGAATCAGCAAATACCATTCAATCATTCATTCAATCATTCATGTTAAGGAAACACTGAGAAATCATTACTGTGCTAGGTCACCCATCAGTGACCTCTATGACTCTGCCCGCTTTGCCCTCACGCCCCTCACTCAAGCCACACTGGCTTCCTTTTAGCTCTTCCCATGCAGGGCTTTAGCTCATGCCCTACTTTTTCCCTGGAATGTTTCTTTTTCCCAATTCATCCACCTGCAATAACACCTACACACCCTTCAGATTTTACCCTAAATATTTCTTCACATATGGCTCTCTGATACCCCCAGACCAGGTGAGGCCTCCTGTGATAACTCCCCGAGCACCTTCTACCCCCTCGCAGAGAAGCCATCTAACACACAGAGTACCTGGGCATGGACCCTGGCCCTGCCACCTGGGCAAGTCTCTTAGCCTTTCTGTACCTCACTTTCCTCACCTATAAAATGGAGATGAAAACAGTACCACCTATAAATCATAAGCATTAAATGGGCTATTAAGTAAAGCACAGAGATTGATGGTGGCACATGGTAAATGCTATATATATGTATATTATAAAAATTATTACCACTAGGACTTATCACAACTGTAATTAATCATGAAATTGGTCCTTTAAAGTCATCAGTCCTTCCAAAGTATATACTCCAGGTATATGCTTGTTTGTTGCTGTATCTAGAGATCAGCACAGCGCCTCGTGCAGAATACGTGTTCAATAAATATCTGTTGATTGCAGGCCTAAGTGCAGGAACAGGTGCCCCGGCAGGAGGAAGAGCTCAAACTGGGAGAACAGCAGTGCCTGGGGCTTGCAGGACCCCCAGGAACTCAGGGGGAACGGGGACAGTGGGTAGTGAGCTCTGGCTCTTATGAGAAAGGTTTCCAAACCGTGCTCCTTCCTGGGGCCCCTCAGGCACAGGGAAGCCATCTGGGCCTCCCAAGCCCAAGAATCCCCAGAGGGGCTGCTTCCAAAGGGTGTGCTCCTCTGACCAGGTGGAGGTGGGGGGTAGCACCTACCTGCTAAAGATGTCTCCAGAGACCTTCTGTAGGTACTGCAGGGCATCTGCCACCTGCTGGATGGCCTCCTCTCGCCGCAGGTCTGGCTGGATGAGGGGCACGGCATAGGTCTGACCCACCAAGGAGGGCTGGGTCCTCGTGGGAGTCATGGTGCCTGTGGTGGGAACCGGAGAATCAGGACAGCCTCACATCCACCTACCACAGGGCACAGCCCCGCCCTGCCTCTCACCCCAGTGGTCCGCCTGGGCGGTGGGGAGAGGGTGAGGGAGTCCTCGGTAGGAGGCCAGGAACTTACAGAAGATGGCGTTCAGCTGATGGCTGCTGAGTGAAAGCGAGAGGGTGAGGGGAGACCAGGAACTGGGAAATGGGTAGGGACAACAGACAAGGTGCAACATTCACTACACACACACACACACACACACAACACACACACACACACACCACCATAAGGCACCTGGTAGGGACAACAGACAAGGTGCAACATTCACTACACACACACACACACACACACACACACACACACACCATAAGGCACCTGGTACCCCACTAGTCACCTTTTCTATACATTCCCTCATTTCAGCCTCTCAAGGCTGGGTAAACATGAAACTCTGGCTGCAGAGTAAAAAGGTGGCTGGAAACAGGAATGAACTTGGGGGAAAACTGCCTGAGTCAAGTGGCAAATGGCACCCTGGTCTGGAAAAGCACAGAAAACGTGGACTCCTGGGTTCTTCTCACTTTGGCCCCTGTGAGGGGCTGTTCCTGAGACTGGTGAGGCAGTGGCTAGTGGCTCTGGGTAGAGGATGCTGGGACCCCGCTGATGCAGAATGAGGGGGCAGGGAATAGGAAGGGAAAAACACTCTGAATTGCAAGGCGAGGACAGAGTCTATTTATAATGGGTTTAATTAACTCTGCTCCCTGGTGCCACTAAAGCAGCAATCACACTGCAGACGGCACTGATTTGATTGGCAAGAGCCATGCCAGGCAGAATATTAAGGCACCATGCCCCTATAAATAGGCCTCATCACAACCCCTCTGGAAGGTGGTGAGGAAGACATTAATCAGGCCTGGCACTGTGCCCCAGACAAGCTTACCTAGGTAGCGTATTGGGGGGGGGGGGCTGCTTGTAACAGAGGTGTGGGTGACGCTGGGTAAGTGTGGCAGGAGGGCCCAGGACGCTCTGTCTGGACCTAAAGTTCTGGGTGGCCTTGGGTAAGTTGCTTGCTTTCTCTGAATCTCTGATTCTTTCCATTTTCCCATTCTGCAGACTGAGAACTGGTACTGCTCTGTAAGACACTGATGTTCCAAAAGAGTCAGGCCAACATCTTCACCAAGCTGGAGCCTACTCTTTTATGCCCTCTACTGGCTTCCCCAGTCCTTCTCTTCTAGTTCTCTCCCTCGCTTCAAAGGTCAGCACTTTTCTTCATCCGAGTTGACCCATTCTGCTCTCCAACTTCTTCTCCAGCTGTGAATTCTTCCTTTCCACTCAATTTCCAGGAAGGACTTCCTCAGCTTCCCAGACCTGAACCTGCCTTGAATCCTCATCAGCACCCAAGAGCTACTCCGCACCTGCTCACTTCTCTTCTTTCCTATCAAATGACCAAAGCAGGGGCTCCTGACTCCTAACCATCTGAGGAACCTAACCCGCTGAGGGTTATCTGCATTTATACTGATTTGTATTTATACGGATGTAGATTTGCTGGCCATTCTAACTTAACTCTGTGCCTCAGTTTTCCCATTTGTAAGACTGGGAGGAGGGAAAAGGTTGAAGATACTTCCTGGCCACATCTCGAGATGCACTCCTCATCATTAGTTATCACACCCGGGATACGTGTGTATTCGGTAGGGGCAGAGAGGGTACTGCAGACACACATTTCTTAACAAGGAATCAGCAAGCCCATTAAAAGATCAAGAGGCAGAGGAGAGGTGGTTAGCCACTTGTTCATTGTCTACAAACACCTCCTGATCATCTACTAGCTACCAGCCACAATTACAACAAAAGATGATTAAGACACCACACTACCTGGGGAGACAACCTCAAAAACAATCAAGACCACATGATCAGTGCTCTACCCAGTCGGGAATACAACTTGGGGAGGACAGAGGAAGGAGTGGTAAATTCCTTCTGGAGCTAGGGAGTCAGGAAATGCTTCTTAGCAGAGGCTATACCTTGTCAGGTCCCAGGGTGTGGGTGGGGAGAGCACTGCACGCACAGGTGTTTTGGGGAATGGCAAGTGGTTCCTTGAGTAAGTGATAGGAAAAAGGAGTTGGATGGGGCCTGTAGGAAGGAATGAACCTCTTGGATTTTTGCTTGGAGACACTACATACATGCAACTACTGAGCACTTGAAATTCAGGCCAGTGATGCACTCTAAGTGTCAAAATATACACCGAATTTCAAAGACTCGACATAAAAAAAGAATCAAATCTCAATATTTTTGTAATATTACCTGTTGAAATTATGTATTTTGGATTTATTGGCTTAAATAAATTACTAAATTAATTTCACCTGTTTTCTTCCCTATCAAAATCACGTGTTGTGACTGTAATTAACAGCACTGAAATATATGTCGGAATGCAATTAAAAGGGGAAATGTGACATTGTATAGAGAGAACAAAAATTAAAAAAAGAAAAGGCCCATGGAACTACACTACCAAAACAGTGAATCCTAAATTAAACCATAGACTATAGTTAATAGCACAATTATAAAAAGGTTCTAGCATCAATTGTAACAAATGTTACACCAATGCAAGGTGTTAACAGGCTCTTATATGGGAATCCCATATTTTATACACAATTGTTTTGTAAACCCACAACTTCTCTAAGAAAGGAAAAAAAAGCAAAAATAACCACACACAAAACTCACGTGTGGCTCGCCATACATTCCTATTGGGCAGCGCTGTCTTAGAGAATCCGACGAGAACTACAGATTCTCCCAGGAAAAACAACTTACACACTATACTCCTCCCTCATGCCTTTTATAATTTCGGAAAGTGCATGGAACCCATCCCCAAAACCATCCAAGGATACCCGCTTCCCTGGGTCTGTACCAGGTTACAAACCTCTGCTGTAGGCAATCAGGAACCAAGCATGAAGTTATAATTGATTAAAGCTGTGTGGGTTCCACTAAAAAGGACCAGGGATGGAGGGGCACTGGCCAGCCTCGGTGAGACTCGGGAGCCGCAAAAGGAATGTCTGAGGATTCAGTTCAGCCCATTCCTAGAAGGAAGGGCCCAGAGGCTGGGCAAGCACATGAGGGTCACGGGGCCCTGCGGGTTGCGTGAGGAAGCGGGAAGCTCGAAATCCCAAGCCAGTTTTCCAGCAGACCCCTGCCCCCTTGGGCATCGGCCTCACTCCCGAGAGTAAGGGTGCGGGACAGGGTGAAGGGTCTGGCTCCGGGGGTGGCCAGTCCCGGAACAACAGAACATCTCTTACTGGCGGGCAGCAGGTCAAACGGCAGAGTCGGAAATGAGCTCGGGCGCAGGGTCACAGGCGCTCCCTTGCCCCCGGGCCCGCAGTCACCGCTCGGCGCCGACCCTCCGAGCGAGGGAAGGGGTCGCAGAGGGCCTACGGCCCAAACTGCTCAGCTCCCGCAGGCCCTCCGCCGACTCCCTCCCTTAGTTTCCTCCGCGTCGCCCTGCCCCGCCCCCGCCCCATCCGGGAACAGGGCCGCGCTCACCCCGCCCACGAGCCGCACTTCCTGCCACGGCCGGGGTGTTTCTCCCTCGCTCCGTCCTAGCGGTGGCTAGCCTGCCGACCTCCCGCCGCACGTGGGCGGGGTGCTACGCCACCCTCACCTGCGCGGCCCCTCACCTGCGCGCCGCGGCTCGCCACGGCTCTTCCGCTGTACTCGGGCCGTGGGGTCCTAGCGCCGCCGGCTCGCGCGGAACTCCCTCCTGGTGACCCCCTACTCTGCAAACCGTCTTCCCACGCCTCTGTCCTCTCACCGCCTTCGCTCAGGCTCAGACTCGCGCTGTCCGCGGGGCTCCGCTCTTCAAGGCAGCCTGTGTGTACCTTGGTGACTGACAAGAACCCGCCTCTCGTCTCCAGCCTTCTGTACTTAACTGATACCACAAATCTTTCTGCGGCCCCTGATTTTCTGTCTTTGCCTTAGTGTCAGTACTCCCCGAAAACATTTAACTTCAGCTCCTCGAGCTACAACGAAACCCTTGACCTCAGCATGGATGGAAAAAAAAGTTGAGCGTTACTCTGTTGTGCGGACATTAAGGCCTTCCCTGCATTTTGCTGGCCAGCTGGGGCATGAGTAGTCTGGAGAAGAGAGGTGCAAGGGGGCAGTCTTTCGCCATCTTGCTGGGACTTCCTAGCATTTTTCCAGCTTCCTGGATTCCTTTGATCCATGAGCCTTGACGAAGATGTGAAGGGAGTGGAGCAGGGTTAGTATCCTGAACCCCTGATCTACATACAGGAGGAAAACTGGATAGGAGACTGAGAACTTAGTCTAAGTTGTTCTCTCTCCCAGCTCCTGGTCCTGTACCATTGTTCTGGGAAACGACCCCCTCCTCTTGGAAACCGTTGTCTCCAGCATTGAACTTTACTAAGATGCCTTGCTTCTTGGGAAGACTTCCAAGGCTTCCAAGGATGTTGGAAAAATGAGGATGGAAATAGTCCCACCCTCTAAGCAGATAGTTGGATGGATACAAACAGACAGATGGATACAGCCAGCTTCTCTTGCTCAGGTTTCTAATACATTTGAAAAAGAGCCTGGGTCCAGAGCTCCACCCAGACAGCGTTGTGCCTTGGGCCGATGCCATCACTGGTCCTAGGGCCAGTTTTGTTAAACACCATGTGTTTAAGAGTAGCTTTCCATCAACCCTTTTCATCATCCCAAAAAGAAACTCTGTACCAATTGAGCATTTAACCACAATACACACCCACCCCTTGTATTCTGGTTTCTGACTCTGTGAATTTGCTTATTTTAATTATTTCACATCAGTGAGAGCATACAGTATTTGTCCTTTTGTGCCTGGCTTATTTCACTCAACAGGATGTCTTCAAGGTTCATCCCTGTTGTTGCATGTATCAGAACCTCATTACTTTTTATGGCTGAATAATATTCCATTGTATCGACCACATTTGTTTAGCCATTCCTCATTTGAAGGCCATTTGGATTGCTTCCACCTTTTGGCAATTGTGAATAATGCTGCTATCAACATCAGTATGCAAATTTATACCTGCATCCCTGCTTTCAATTCTTTGGAATATAGACCTAGAAGTGGGATTGCCGAGTCCTAAGTAATTCTATACTTAAGTTTCTGAGGAACCACCAAACCGTTTTCCACAGCCACTGCACCATTTTACATTCCTACCAACAATATACAGGGGTTCCTATTTCTCTGCATCCTCATCAGCACTTATTATTTTCTGTTTTGTTTTCTTTTTATAGTAGCCATTCTGGTGGGTGTGAAGTGGTATCTCATTGTGGTTTTGATTTGCATTTCCCTAATGGCTAATGATGTTGAACATTTTTTCATTGCTTATGGGCCATTTGTGTATCTTCTTTGGCAAAATGTCTGTTCAAGTCCTTTGACCATTTTTAAATTGTATTGTCTTTTTATTGTTGGGTTGTAGGAGTTCTTTATATAATCTGGATATTAAACCCTTATCAGGTATACGGTTTCCAAATATTTTCTGTAGGTTGTTTTTTCACTTTCTTGATAATGTCCTTTGGTGCACAAAGTTTTTGAGTTTGATGAAGTCCCATTTATCCATTTTTTTTCTTCTGTTGCTCATGCTTTTGGTGTAAATGATAGGGTATCTTACCTGAGAGAGAAGAGGTAGGGGATCTTCAGTGTTTATTTGTTTTGCGTAACAGTTCTATTTCATAAAGGAAAATAGAGCTCTATTGTGTGCGAAATACATTTACATTTCAATGCTTAATACAAAAACTTGGTGAGGAAAATATTACCATCATCCCATTTTACAATGGAGAAAATTGAGGCTTTGAGAGGTTTAAGAACCTGTCCAAGATCAGATAGCTCCAGCTCTTAATAAGCACTTTTAGCTAGTATATCATACCGCCTCTCAAAGAGGGTCTCACATATCACAGTCAGGAGTCTGGACTTGATCCAGAAGGTTGGGACCCCAGGATTGTGGCCAGTGGGCTTGGAAGAAGCCCTCTCTTTCTGATGTCAAAACTGGGTTCCCGCAGATTGACTGGGACTTACCTGCAATTCATGCATCAGGGTTCAGGAAGGACTTCTGGATACCATGAATGCATCCTTCTTTGGACTGCACCTTGCTTTCAGGGGCATGGGGGAGGGAGGCAGGGTGCTTCAGAATAACCACCTCAGGCCCTTGGAGCCCTCCTACCGCCCCCAATTCCTGCCTCCTCTGCAGCCTTGGAAGAGACCGTGGAGCTGATCAGACTGCTTCCCCAGGGAAAGGCCCAAGGTGGGTCCTGTGAGAGACCTTCACTAAGGCTGCAAACAAAGAGGAGCCTGAGTGGGGCCAGGGGCAGGGCTGGCCTAGTCAGTTGGCACCGTAGGCACTGCGCCAAGTCCCACAGTACTTTAGGGGGTCCACAAGAATATTTTGATGTCTTTTAAAATCAGAAGGAAAAAAAAAACTTTACAGTAAAGAAATTGTTCTCATATATAATAATAATATATTTGTCTATATACCAATACAGTAAAAAAATACATAAATTATAATTTTTTTTTATTTTTATGGAGTAAGGGCCCCACAAAGGCAAAAGTGCCTGCCTAGGGTCTAAGAAAATCATAATGAGGTTGGTTGGTATGTAAGAGTGAGGGGGAGAAGAGGGGTGTGTGTGATGAGACAGAGATGGAGAACCCAGGACTTCAGGGTTTAGGGTTGTTTACAGGGCCACAGCCTGACAGTGCCCATCTTGCTGTGCTCCGTGTACCATGACAGTCTCCCAGGAACCTGGAACCTCGAGCACAGAAGCCCCGGCCTGCGTGGCGCTGCGGCCATGCAGGAGCTGCTGCCCCTCCCTTCCTGGCGCACGTCCACAGCCCTGAAATCCCACTTGTGCAGGAGCTGGGTACAAGGCAGCAGGACTAATCCTTGAAATAGCTCAGGGAGGATTACTTGCATCTCTTCCGGCTGCAGGGCAGCCAGGATCATTCCAAGGGAGGGGCGTGGGGGTGGGGGCCGGAGCAGGTGACTGCCCAGAGTGGGAACACCTCCCTCAGAGGATTCCCAGAGGGGCAGCAAGGAGGGAGTCCTAAGGGACAGAGTTAGAGCACAGAGGTGGGATTATGTAAATTAAGCCGACTCTAGCCAGCGATCCCAAGTTGGAAAAAAACCAGCCTGGGGGAAAGAATTTAAATTATAAAAATTTCGAAGTATGAAATGTGAAACAATCTCTTATAGGTGCTTATTTAACAACCAAATCATTCCAACACAAAGAACCAAATATGAAATGTTGTCCTCCCCACCCAAGCCCATGCACCCACAGGTATCATCTCTCTCTCACCCACAGTGCCACCTGCACTCTGTCACCTGTCCCCCTTCCCAGTGGGTAAGACACCCCCTAATCTCACCAACCAAGCAGCCACTAAAATCCCACCTCCTCCAGTGGGTTTTCCTGGGGTGACATGGAAGACAAGACACAATTTCCTTGGGTCCATCCAGTGGAGGGGAAATGCCTCCCTCCCCTGGAAGTTTGTGAATTTGACTAGAGCAGGAGTAATCAGTATGCAAATCGGTTTTCCAGTATGCTAATATTTATGCATAGAGATGATAATTTAGATAGGAGGCACAGGTGAAAGTGGGCTAGGGGCACCAGGGATGGGTATGAGTTGTGGGTGGCCTCATGAGGACACAAAATGAGAGAAACTGGTGCTGGTAGCAGGGAGAGCTCACGCAGGCTGGAGAGGGAGCTCAGGGAGGAAGGCAAGGAAGTCATTTGAGTTTCTGGTGGAGGGGCTGAGGAGAAGAGGGTCTGGCTGACATTTGGGCGGCTGTGCAGAAAACAAGCTGAGGCTGAGCAGATGTCTCTGGGATCAGACAGAAAAGGCCTAATGCTCCAGCAACCACTGGTCACAGGTGGCAACTGAGCACTCGAAATGTGGCCAGTGTGGCTGAGGAGTTTGTTTCATTTTAACTAATTTAAAAGCAAATTTAAAATCAGATACTCTGCTCACTTCTTGGAAAATGTTTAAGTAGATTTGAGAAAATGTGAGCATGTGAATCTACTCTTCCAACTTGTGAAGTTTCAATTAGTCCAATATTTCCAATGAAAAATACAGCCTCTGTCTTAGTTTGCCAGGGTTGCTATGACAAACACCACACAGTGTTTTAACAACAAGTTTAAACAAGAATTTAGTGGCTCACAGTTTTAGAGGCCAGAAGTCCCAAATCATGCTTTCTCTCTGAAGCTTGTAGCTTCCTGGTGCTGGCTTGCTGCAATCCTTGGGGTTCCTTGGCTTGCATCTCTGCTTCCTGTTGCAAGGCGAGCTCTGCTCTTTTGGTGTCTGGTTTCTGCTAACTTGCCTTTTAAGGCCTCCAGTGATACGGATTAAGGTCCACCCCGATTCGGTCTGGCCATACCTAAACAGGACCACCAGTGAGCCCACACCTTAACTGATGATACATCTTCAAAGGGTCTCATTTACAATGGGTTCACACCCACAGGAACGCAGATCAAGGGGATGGGAGGGGACATGATTCAACCTACCTCTGTGTCTGAATTGGGATGTACTGTAAGTGTAAAACACACAATAGATTTCAAAGCTTTCAGATGGAGAATTTTAAATATCTCAATAATTTTTATGTTGATTACATGTTGAAATGGTAATATTTTGGATATCATTTAAATAAGTTTATTAAGACTAACCATTTTTTTCTTGCTTTTTTAATGTGGCTACTAGAAAATTTTTAATGATACATGCTGCTCACATTGTATTTCCATCGGACCACACTTCTCCAGACATACAGGCTACTCCAGCTTCAACTGTTAGGGAAGAATTTGCAAATCCGGTGGGAGGGTGAAGGAGTACCTCCAAGGGGCTGGGGGTAGAGACCTGACCTGGCAACGCTAAGAATGTGATTCATGAGGCAGGACAGGAACTGTTAGTTTATATTGTGAGGCTCGGGGACCTCTTAGATACCCCTAGATCTGCACCCCCAGAGACCCCCTGTCTCCTTCTCTCCCCATAGTTGTTCATGTGCTGGAAGAGTGTGTTCTCTGTTACTGCGACACAACCGTCGCTGGGCCATATGCTTCCCCAGCACAGGATGTGTCTTATTTTTCTTTGTATTCCCAGTCCAGCGCCATGCTAATAAGAGATGCTTAATAAATACTGACAGACTGAGCAACAGTGTTTATGGGTTGACTTGTGTCCCCCCAAAAGATACGTTCAAGTCCTGACCCCCAGTCCTTCAGAACGTGGCCTTGTTGGGAAATTGGGTTGCTGCCAATGTTGTGGGTTAAATTCAGGTGAGGTGATTCTGGAGTAGGGCTGACCCCTGGTGCATATGACTAGTGTCCTTATAAGAAAGGAAGGGGGGAATGCAGAGAGAGAGAGACATCAGGGAGAAGGCAAGAGAAGGATGGGGCTGAGAATGGAGCAAAGTAGCACAAGCCATGGAACATCACAGATTTCCGATACAACTATCAGAAATTGGAAGAGGCACGCAGCCTCCCAGCCTCTCTGAGCCTCACCCCTGCTTCTCTGTCTCATCTTTAGCAACTCTGTCCCCTTGCTGATCTGCAAAAGCATGGCGAGTATCTGCCTCCCAGCCTTTGCACTTGCCATTGCTTCTTTCCAGCATGCTCTCCCTTCACATAAACATGACTGGCTCCCTTGTTGCATTTAGATTTTTCCCTCAGTGTTGCCATCTTGGTGAAGCCTACCTGGACCACTCTTTTAAAAACTGCAACCCACCTCTACCCTCACTGTAACATGCACTATTCCCTTTCTTCTTTCTTTTTCTCCAAGGCTCTTATCATCAGTTTGTCTGTTTCATTTACTGTGCATCCCAGCTCATGGGAGGGACTCATTAAGCATCAGTGGAGAGAATAAATGAACGACGAGGTTCATGGATGTTGGGAATGGTGATGATAATGGAGGAAGTGCTCGTAAAGGCTAAAGGACATATCCCGGCTGGCAGATTTCCTCAAAGTCCAACTTCTAGCATTCTTTTCCTTGACATACGGGAAAGGGACTGTGGGTCTATTCCTATGTTGTAAAAATAACAATGACCACCTACATTTAATCACTTGAGGATGAGCGGAATGTTATACCTGGAAAGTGGTCCAGAAGCAATAGATGCACTTCTCATTAGAGCCCATTACATGCCAAAGGACCTCCCGGCCCAGAGAGGTCAGTTCACTTGCCCAACGTCACTCAGTTATTTCATTCTGGATGTGAGAACCAGAAAGGAGGTCTCCTGACTCAGACAACAGCTAGAGAAAGTGGCCTACTGGGAATGCTTCCCTGGGAGCAGCCTGCCTCTGGAGAGGGAGACAGGAGCTGTGGGTTCAAATCCAGCTTGCCACCAAAGCAACAGCCATCCTCGGGGTGAGATTTCTCCCCCAGGGAGAGATGCTCACTGTGTCACACTGAGCTGAATGTGGGTCACTTTCTGACAAGACAGGGAAGATGAGGGGGATGCCATTTGCAGAGGCTGGAGGCTGGGGGTTGGCACGTGTAAGGAAAGAGGAGATGCCCCAGCCCTCAGATGAGCAGGGCCCTGGAACAGGGGACACTCGGCAACCACGCTGGCCTCAGCTCGCCCTTCCCTGTCCAACCTCCCTGTACACTTGCTTCCCTCCCATATAGTTGGCCTGGGCTACCATAACAAGGTACCACAAACCAGGGGGCTTAAAAGCAACAGGAATTTATTCTCCCACAGTTCTGGCAGCCAGAAATCTGAAGTCAGTGGGACCACGCTTCCTCTGGAACCTGTAGGGAGAGTCTCTGGCTGCTTCTGGCTTCCGGTGATTTCCGGCCATCCTTGGCATTCCTTGGCTTATGGATGCCTCACTCCAGTCTCTGCTTCCGCCTTCAGGCGCTGTCTTCCCTCTGCGTATTTGTGCCTGTGTTTCTTCTCTTCTTATGAGGACACCATTCAGATTGGATTAGGGCCTTCCTGAATTCAGTACAACCTCATATTAACCTGATTACATCTACAAAGACTCTGTTTCCAAATAAGGTCACCTTCTGAAGGACGGGGGTTAAGACTTGAACATACTTTTTTTGTTTGTTTGTTTTTTTATAATTAAGTTTTATTGAGATATATTCACAAACCAAACAATCATCCATGATGTACAATCAACTGTTGAACATATCTTCTCAGGGCACAAAACTCAACCCACACACCTCCCCTTCCTTCCTCCTTCTGCCTTCCTCCCTCCTCTGTTCTCTGTCCTCCCTTCTTCCTCATTTCCATTCTCTCTCCCTCCTTCTCTCCCACCCACCCTCTCCCTCTCTCTCCCTCTGTCTTCATCTCTCTGGGTTTTTTCCTTCCTTTTGGTGTTTGTCCCTGCCTTGGTTTCTGCCCCTCTCATCTCCCTCTCGTCTCCTCTGCTGCTCCTGTCTTCCTGTCTTCCTCAGGTTCCCCTCCAAGCCCAGGCTCCCTCAGGGCAGGTCCCCCACCTCTACCCCACTGCACCTCCCAGGGCAGAAGATGCGAGAAATTCCTGGGCGCCAAGGCGCACCCAGCTCACACCTCCCTCTGTGGCCAGGCCAGTGGCAGAGGAGCCTGTGTTGGGGTCCATGTGTGTGAGAACGTGAAGTCAGGACTGCAGTGTGGAGACCTCGAGTGACCCCATCTGCTCCACCATCCCACTCCAAACCAGCCACGCAACCTTGGAAAAGTGACCCAACCTCTCTAGTCCTCACTTTCCTTATGTGCAAAGTAGAAATACTAATGCTCACCTCATGGGGCTGTTTGAGGGTCCCAGTCATTTGAGGAAGCACTTCCCTAATGACTCCAATGTGCCAGGCCCAGTGCTAGTTGCAGAGGAAGACAAAACTGGACTGTGTGCCTGGCACTCAAGGCAACGGGGGGAAACTTAAAGTTCAAGTAACTTTCACTCAAGTGGAATGAAAAATGCCAAAGAGAGGTAATATGAAGATGCACTCTGGGAGCAAAGAGGAATGGCAATGAGCTCTGACTAGGGAGGAGGAGGAGCTTTATCAGAGGAGGTGGGTCGGTCAAACAGGATTGCAATAGGCCAAGAGGGGAAAGGAAAGACCAACTGTGGAAGTGACATGAGCAAAGTTATCTAAGCATGAACGTGGATGGCATTAGGAGGGAAGTTCTGGTGTGGCTACATGAAGGATGTGGCTACATACCTAGTGGGAGGCAAGACTTTCATTCTTTCGGGTTTTCAAACCTTTTCAACTGTGACCCACAAAAAGAAAGACATGCCATCTCTCTAATCACTATACAAATATGTCAACCTAACTGAATCCAAAGTTTCAAGAAACAATACTTAACCTTATCCTCTGTGACACACTCGGATATTTTCTTTCCTATTATATTTGATTTCGTATTTTAAATGGCGCACTAAATTCATTCCATGCTCAACCACTACCTGCATTTTGAAAAGTGCCACTTGGGCAACTGGGGAACCACCAACAATTTAGAATAAGACAGTGGTGTGGGCTTCCTTTGCCTGGGAAGCCCCTCTTGTGGCAGTGTGGTGGAGGGAGCAATTAGAAGTTGGGTGGGAAGGGAGGCAGAGTGAAGAGGGCTTGGAGTGATCAAATGAGCAAGGGCTGAGAATGGACTTCGAATGGAGTCACCCTCAGTATACACTTCTGGCATTGCAAAGTATAAAAAGCCATGTCAACACTGCGTTCCCTGGGTGCCCAGGGCAGGGTATGGATTTTTCTCTGCAGATCTTGCTTCAACTTGTCTGTGGCAGGCCCAGACAGGATCCCCAGCCCTCGTCTGTCATCTTGCTGGTGCTCCCACTGGATAGAGCGAGGGCTGGTGGAGAAGACATGGTCAGCTCAGGGCAAAGGCATCACCCCGCAATGCCTACACCCTCCAGGCTAGAAGCTGCCCGGGGCCGTCAGTGATGGGTGAGGAGTAGCATCTTCAGATGCAAAGAACAGCACTTGGGGTTTCAAATCCAGACCTAACCTTTATGGCCACTGTCAGCCTTTCTCCCTTAAGGAATAGGAGTTGGGACCCTACTCTCTTCTTGGCCATTGTCCTCAGCCATGTGCCCAGGCCTGGTTAATGGGAAGGACTGAAAAGAACATGAGCCTTATAACCAGACAACTCTGGGTTCAAGCCCCAGATTTACTACTTAGCAGCTGTGTGACTTGGGGAAGTCACTTCACTTCTCTGAGCCTTGTTTTTCTCATGTGTAGAATGGGGATAACAACACTGGTCTTCCCAGACCCTTCTGTTCTCTCTAACCTCTTCACTTAGTGACTCTTATCCATACCCATGTGTTTTAGTTTCCTTAGCTGCTCAAGCAAATTTATTAGCTCATAGTTTTGAGGCTAAGAGAAACTCCAAATCAAGGCACCATCAAGGCGATGCTTTATTCTCGGACTAGCTGCTGGCGATCCTTGGTCCTGGGCTCCTCCGTCACATGGCAATGCACACGGCGGCCTCTTCTGGCCTCTCCATTCTCTTTTGGGTTTTGTTGAATTTCAGTTTCTTTCTTCTCATGGCTTTTTTTTCTGTGAATTTCATTCCATTTATAAAGGACTCCAGAAATAAGATTAAGACCCATCCTGATAAGAGGTGGGCCAACCCTACCTAGAGTAACCTCTTCAAAAAGTCCTACTTACAATGGGTTCACACCTACAGGGATGGATTAAGTTTAAGAACATGTTTTTTCTGGGGTACATATAGCTCCGAACCACCACACCATGGTTCCAATTTTTTTTTCATTTTTAAAAATTAAGGTATTACTTACATGTAGTAAATCATATCAATCATACCAATCCAATTTGGTACACACTTTTTAGTGTACTGTTCTGCAAGTTTTGATAAATGTGCCATAATGTAACTACCACCATAGCAAGATATAAAACAGTTTTTTCACCTCCCAAACCCATATCCCCACTCCCACCTCATACCCCTTTGCAGTCAATGCATCCCAACCCCACCTCAGGCAACGACTGATCTGCTTTCTATTATTCAAGATTAGTTTTGCCTATTCTAGAATGCCATATAAACGGAATCATTCATGTGTACTCTTTTATGTCTGACTTCTTTCACTCAGCATGATATCACTGAAATTCATCCTTGTTGCATGTATCTTGAGTTTGTTTCTTTTTATTGATGAGCCAAATCCCATTGTATGGATATGCCACAGTTTGTTCATCCATTCACAAGTCATACACACTTGGGTTATTCCCAGTTTGGGGCTACTATGAATAAAGCTGCTATGAAAATTGTTTTGCAAGTCCTTTTTCTTGGGTAAATACATAGGAGTGCAATTGCTGGTCTGTTTGGTAAGTAAATGTTAAACTTTTGAAGAAACTGCCTGTTTTCCAAAGTTGTACCAGTTTACATGTCCACCAGGAATGTACTCGAGTATGGTTGTTCTGCATTCTGGCTAACATTTAGTTTGTCAGTCTTTTTAAAATTTAGCCATTCTTCCGTGAAGTGGCTTCTTATTGTTTTAATTAGCATTTCTCTGATGACCAAAGATGTTGAGTACTTTTTATGGATTTAGTGGCCATTTGGATAATCTCCCATCAAGTGCCTGCTCAAGTCTTTTGCATGACTGCCATTTGGATGAGCAAATTTATTTAATGTGGACTCCCGATGCAACTACAGTAGCATTCTTGATACTTCTGCTTGGATGTCTCAAAGGGACCTCAGCACATCATAAAGGTAAACTCTTAATCTTCTCCTTTACTCTTCCTCCACTCAGACCTTGGCCTTCACCACTGATGCATGTTTTAGTAAATGGCCTCACTCTCCACACAGTGTCACCAACCAGAAATTTGGGAGTCATTCCTGGCTCCTTTTCTATTTTCCCCTCCCCCGTCCAACCCATCACTTTTCCTCCTACCTATCTCTTGAACCCATTCAATGCTCTGCCTTTTTTTTTGC
>PVKY010003822.1:0-20675 GCA_004027775.1 Bradypus variegatus
AATCTACATTGTTATACAATCATCTTCAAGAGTCAAGGCTACTGGGTCGGAGTTTGGTAGATTCAGGTATTTACTTCTAGCTATTCCAATACATTAAAACCTAAAAAGTGTTACCTATACAGTGCCTGAGAATGTCCACCAGAGTGACCTCTCGACTCCATTTGAAATCTCTCAGCCACTGAAGCTTTATTTTGTTTCATTTCGCATTCCCTTTTTGGTTAAGAAGATGTTCTCAATCCCACGATGCTGGGTCCAGATTCATCCCTGGGAGTTGCCTGCATTGCCAGGGAGATTTACATCCCTGGGAGTCGGGTCCCACATAGAGGGGAGGGCAGTGAGTTCACATGCCGAGCTGGCTTAGTGAGAGAGAGAGAGAGCCACATCTGAGGAACAAAGAGGCACTCGGGGGATAGTCTAACCCATTTTTGAAAACTACCTATTACACTGTTCACATGTACAATATTTAATCAACCCCCTATTGATGGAAATTGGGTTGGAAGCAAATTTTCAACCTGGTAACACTACTGCATTCAATATGTTTAAAAGCAGCAATAATTAATAAACACATAATACATACCTGCATACCAGGCCCTTTGCATATTCTCAGTTAATCCCCCTGAAAATCCTAAGGGGAAGTAGCATTATCACCCATTTTAAAGGTGAGAAAACTTAAGGCATCCAGATATAATGTGCCCTAAATCACACACAGCTAACAAGGAGGCAAGCAAAGTCAGGAGTCAAAACCAGGCCTGTGTAACTCAAGAGCCTAGGCTCTAAATTACTACCTTAAAGGGCCCACTGCCCAGAGCAGGCAGTTCGCATGAACTGGCCACTGACTACGTGCAGGGCAGTGTGCTAAGTGCTTCCCGTACATTATTTAACTCATAACTGTTGTTTGCTTATTTAAGGAAATTATTTACTTAAGTTCTTAAACACAGAATCATAAATATCTCTTATAGACAGGAATGCAAAAATCCTCAACAAAATACTCGTGAACCACATCCAGCAACAAAATACTCCACGACAGAGTGAGAGTTAACCCAGTGTGCCAGTTTGAATGTATTACGTCCCCCCAAACACCATTATCTTTGATGTAATCTTCTGTGGGCAGACCTATCAGTGTTAATCAGATTGTAATTCTTTGAGTGTTTCCATGGAGATGTGCCCCACCCAACTGTGGGTGATGACTCTGATTGGATAATTTCCATGGAGGTGAATGGGCGGGTCTGAATTAAATTACTGGAGCACTATATAAGATCAGACAGAAGGAACAAGCTGCTACAGCCAAGAGGGTCACTTTGAAGAAAGCACAGGAGCTGCAGATGAGAGACATTTTGAAGATGGCCATTGAAAGCAGACTCTTGCTCCGGAGAAGGTAAGAGAGGACAAATACCCCAAGTACAACTAAGAGTGACATTTTTGAGGAACTGCAGCCTAGAGAGGAACGTCCTGGGAGAAAGCCATGTTGAAACCATAATTTTGGGGCAGATGCCAGCCACTTGCCTTCCCAGCTAACAGAGGTTTTCCGGACACTATTGGCAATCCTCCAGTGAAGGTACCTGATTGCTGATGTGTTACCTTGGACACTTTATGGCCTTAAGACTGTAACTGTGTAACCAAATAAACCCTCTTTTATAAAGGCCAATCCATCTCTGGCGTTTGCATTCCGGCAGCATTAGCAAACTAGAATACCCAGGAATCCAATGTTGGTTTAACATCTAAAGATCAGTGAATGTAATACATCATATTAATATAATAAAAGACAAAAACGACATGCCCCTAGATGCCATTTTATATCCAAATCCCTTTCATGCTTAAAAACCCCAACAAACAAGGGTTAGAAGGGAGCAACTCGACCTGATGAAAACCATCTACAGAAGAAACACCATTACCATCTTGGTTAACACCCAGTTAAATTGGTTAACTTCAAACTAGACAGTTCCCCCCCCCCCAAGATCAGGAACAAGACAAGGATGTCCCCTCTCACCTCTTCTATTCAAAAGTGTACATAGAAAGGTTCTAGCCAGAACAATTGGGCAAGTAAAAGAAATACAAGGCATCCAGATTGGAAAGGAAGAAGTAAAACTACCAGTACTCACAGATGACATGATCTTGGATATAGAAATTCTAAGGAATTCACTAAAAAAAGAGTATTAACTAATAAACAAGTTCAGCAAGGTTGCAGGCTATAATATCAACATATAAAAAAGCAACTGTATTCCTATAAATCAGCTAAGAATAATCCAAAAATGAAATTAATAATTAACAGAAACATCAAAAATAATAAAATACTTTGGAAAAAATTTAACAAATGAAATGTTAAGACATGTACACTGAAAATTATAAAACTGTTGAGAGAAAATAAAGAAGACCTAAATAAAATGGAAAGACAGTCTATGTTCATGGATCAGAAGATTAAAAAAAAAAAAGTAAGTTACTCTGCTAATTATCCAAACTATATTTCTTGTCTGTCTATTCCCCCTAGCTTTTTATTTTAACCAAAGTTGGGAGATATTAAACAGAGAAGCACAAAAGTACAAGTGACAGTAAACTGGGTAAGTAAAGGACTGATTTTCCTCAAAGTTTCTAAATTCCTTTGCCCTTCAAAATATGGGGGTGTAGTGCACAGCTCTCCCCAAATCCAGTCAATATGGGCCAGCTGCTTAACTCCCCTTTAAAAATGCTCTGTGAAAAACATCCTTCACTGTCCACATTCTGAAAAAAAACCCACACGCTTTTATAAAATTAAGAAAATGTTTTCGTCAGAGTGTGAGGGAGATACAATTTTTCAACCTAGGAGGAAATGTTGGCATTTTTCACAGTGCAAAAATGGAAATGGCAAAATGGGGCTACAAGGTTGCTGGCGGCTGCTACTTCCCCCTTTTGGTGCCAGCTCTCAGTTCTCCGCCTCAGACACCAGGAGCCTGAAATTCACTCAACACATCTTTACAGTGAGTCCGCCAGCCACAAGCTTGCAGCCAGAGGCTAGGCTGGCATTTTAAGGCTAACTCAACCATGACACCACTGGTACTTTATAGATAAAGCTGGACGAGAGAAGCAGAGCAAAGTTTTTTTAGTTGTACTTATCTTTTAAAAAGGGAACAACAAAGGGAAAAATTGGGGGAAGATAGGGAAGGGAATGCCACCGGAAACTAGAGGGGAAACGAACAATAAGAAGGAGGGCATGAAGCAAACCTCCACTGACATCTGTCCCTTGGAGGTCACAGTCGGTAACAGCAGACGAGTGCCTCCTGCAGTTGCAGTGAGCAGGCTCAAGACGGAGGAGCCCTGGGTCGATCCCAGGCCAAGGAAACCCCCAGTCAGCCTGCAGCAGTGAGTCCAGCCGGCCGAGGCCCATCCCAGGGCTGGGCTGCGAGCCACAGACCTGCACTTTCACCAAGACCAACCTCACAGTGTTTAAAAAGAAAAGGAAACGAATCAGGCTTCTGTTTGGGGAAAAAAAGGGGTAACAGTGCTTACCTGCAGTGAACATTGATGTGCTGCCTGCCCAGTACCCAGTAACAGCCCCCTTCTTCCATGGGCAGCTGTGGGGATCTACCCACCCACCCTCCTCTCAGAGCGACTGCACCAAGGGCTTGGGGGATGGGCCCAGGCAAAGCATCAAGGCTCCGCCCCACTCACCACAATAATTCATTCTAGAACCTCCCTTCTGGAGCTACGGAGATGGAAGCCTGGTGCTGCTGGGGCCCACAAAAAGGAGGCACCCACCCAAGAGTGAAGCAAATGAGAAGCAAGCAGAGCTAAAGGCTGTGAGAGAGCTGACGTCCCACTCCAGGTCTGCGTCCTTGGGAACATCCACCACAGACGTCTCAGTTCCACGAGCCAGTTAACTCCTCTTTTTACTTAAGCCACTTGGAATGGAGCTTGTGTCACATGCAACCAAAAGAATCTTTGTACTACATCAAAGGGACTTCACGAAGATTAGACAGAATATATGTTAAGACAGGAAAACTATAGTTAATAAATGGCAGCTATTTACCCTGTTAATTTGTGCTACACCTTGAGTTGAAAAAGCAAATGCTTCAAAATATATGGATGGAGCTGAAGACATAGGAGTAAAATAAAAATAAAACATATTCTTAGATGGTACACAACTTTAACTTAGGTTAAAGAAAAGAAAAAATGTCAGGAAAGTATGGAGAGAGAGAGGAATTCACACCATGTTCCCTAGAGCTGGCTCCAAATGGAGAGGAGGTCTTGGAGTGATCGCAATGACAATCCGCTCAAGGTCACAGAAAATGTCATAATTTGTAAGGGAGGGGAAAAAAGCTAAATCCATAATAAGCTTTCACCAAGTGGCACCAATTTTTAAAATTCTCCATAAACTCTATATGGCCTCCCTGTGGCTCAGAAATTCAAGTCCAGGGCACAGGCTCCTAGCTCAAGGCTATCTGCCCACTACTTACGTAACAAAGCCGGATGGCCATGAAGTATAGGTCCCCAAAAAACATGATGTGGACAACCTACTTCACATGTTTAGAAAACAGATAACAGATTCACAGATGGATGAATGGATGGATGGATGGAATGATATAGCAACTGTGGCAAAAGGTTAAAATTGATGGCTCTGGGTATCTGGGTGGGTGGTATGTTGGAGTTCCCTGTCTGGGTTTTATAATATTTTTGCAACTGTACTCTAAGTTTAAAATTATTTCAAAATAAAGAGTTTAAGAAACAAAAACAAAAACTGGATGGCCCCAGAAACAGCGAACTTAATTCCTATCCCTATGAGGCCACAGGCAGAACACCACCTCCTCCTCCATCACTTCGGCATTTGTTAATAAGCACGGCTGGGACCCAGGCACTCTGCTGGGAGCTGGGGTGCAGAAAGGAAGTCACAGTTCTCTGGAGTTCACACTCTAGCATGGAAAACAGACATGTACAATCAACAGCTGTTATAATTCAATGCGGTGCTTTGATAAAGATAACCCCAGAATATGTCTGATGAGTACAGAACAGGGGTAAACAGAGTAAGACCAAATAACTTAGAATGGATCCACCATGCTCTCTTATCCACCCTCCAACACGACTCAGCAGATTTACTTGTGTCCAATACTGGGGAACTCTGGGAGTGTAACACACCAGTAACAGGTATGGGAGAAGAGTATCTCCCAATTAACCTCAAAAGACCATACAATATGTTAAGTTGGTAACACAGTAATATATATTCGGCATACGGTCTGGGTCACAAACATACCCATAAAAATGTTTATATGTGACAGCATCATAGTATATAAAACATTTCCTATGTATGTAAATTGCATCTTCATACTAGTGGGCAAACAAGTAGCAATTGATAATAAGAGCAATTTGTTTTTTTTTTTTTGGGGGGGGCAGACACTCACCCTGGTAACCAAGAGGCAAAGGAAGAGAACAGGAAAACTGCCCCTTAACAAGCAGGCCACTGCTTTAGTGGCCTGAGGCTCCAAGGGCCCCCAGACGGTGAGCCAGGGAAGGTGGGAAGCCGCTGGCCTTCCTGCTGGCACAGCTCGTCCCCTGTCCCTGAGTTCCAGGAGGAGCCGTGATGGCACCACCTTATCATACCTGAGCAGCCACAGGAGCTCCTAGCCAGGCTGAAAACCTGGCTTCACGTATGTGAAGGATCTGTTCCCAGACATCTGAGAGTCAGTGCCTGAAACTCTGCCCTGGACTAGAACAGACCCAGGGGAGGAGAAAAGTAAGAAGGAGCCCTCCCCAAGAGAGCCTCTCCTGCTTCCACTGCCTGCTAGGTTCCCAGAGCTGGACATATCCTCTTCCCCTCCGTAAGCCACTAACCCAAGGTTCCTTCGTCAGAGTAAGAGAAGGGGAGAGGAAGAGGCTTAAATAAGTGGTCATCTGTATGAGTCCTTCTCGGCTAGATGTCAAAGCTCCTCTGGGAGAGCAGACAGGCCTCACACCTTGGTATACTGCTTTAGCCCCTGTGTCAGCATAAATTAATTCACTATTCTCTCTTGCACTCTCTCGCCATGAACTTTCCACTACACTCAAGCATCTCTCCACTGAAACATGGTGATTATCAACATCTGCACTGGACCCCAGGAAACACACATCACTCAACTCAGGACAACTAAAAAAAATGTAAGAAGGAAATAACCACTGCAGTGAAGAAAAAAATCATGTTCTTGTTTTAAAGATCTGGAGGTTTTTCCTAGTAAATATCTGTGAGCAAATATCAAGAGTTTGGGTTTCAGTTTCTTCAACAAATAATGTGTCATTTCTTCAGGGCAATGTTCATTCAAATCTGGATAATTTCAGTCTTACAATCTGAAGAGTCAAAAGTCACATTACCCCACTTGTAGATCACACTCCCTTTGTCTAGTGTATGGATGGATGGGTAGAAAAATGGGGACAAAAACTAAATGACAAATCAGGTGGGATGGGGGGATGGTTTGGGTGTTCTTTTTTCACTTTTATTTTTTATTCTTATTCTGATTCTTTCTGATCTAAGGAAAATGTTCAAAAATAGATTGTGGTGATGAACACATAACTAGATGATCGTACTGTGAACAGTTGATTGTATACCATGGATGACTGTATGGTTTGTGAATATATTTCAATAAAACTGCATTTAAAAAAAAAAGTCACATTACCCCAAAAGCAACAGCCTCTTCAAGAACATCAACCATATGTTGCCCCCTTTTCCCGTAATGTCGACTCCCCTTTTCAACATAAACAAGTTAGGGGGGTCACTGCCCAGACATCCCCGAAGTCTGGGAAAGTGATTAAACTAGAGGAAGAGGAAGCAACAAACAAGGTGGAATTTAACAAAGGATTCTGAATACTGAATCCCTATATAATTTTCTTTTTCTTAGTTGCTAGGATT
Source organism: Bradypus variegatus (assembly GCA_004027775.1). Taxonomy (NCBI): domain Eukaryota; kingdom Metazoa; phylum Chordata; class Mammalia; order Pilosa; family Bradypodidae; genus Bradypus; species Bradypus variegatus. The sequence goes on from PVKY010003822.1 coordinate 6,845, forward strand.
TTAGAATAGCTAGAAGGAAAGAATTGAAACGGTGGAACAGTAACCCAAAGCATCCTTTGAAATTTGTTCTCTGGCTACTTGTTAAATTGTAATTTGAAAACTATCATCTTTTTGTATATATGTTGTACTTCACAATATGGAAATAACTGAAACTATGCTATTGTAACTCATAACAACTTTGGAAATTTCCTATATAACTACTTGTTAAATTATACTTTGAAAGATATTAGCTTTTTGTATCTATGTCATATTTCACAATGAGGAAGTGACTGAAAGTGTGTAACTATGAACTATGATACTCTTTGAAATTTGTTCTCTAACTACTTGTTAAATTGCACTTGGAAAATTACCATTTCTATGTATATGTTATATTCTATGATAAAAAAACATGATTATTAAAAAAGTCACATTACAGTTGATGGTTTTCTATGGTTATAATAAAACCTTTGGATAACTATAGCACATGTATGTCTAAAACAAATTTATTGCTGCTTTAGCATCATTTATTGAGCCTACTTGAATAGCTGCCTGAAGTTCACATTACTGTAATTATTTAATATAATTACAAAGCAAACTAACATAAAACAAGAATAACCTGTTTCAAAATTTCAAAGTAGTCAGCTTTTACATTTTTAAAATTACATTGGGTACCATTGTAAGCGTAAGTGCAACAGGCACTCGGATTTGCCACTGTTGTATTCTGTCTACAGAATTCTCTAGATCCAGTTCCTGCCTGCGAAGAGCCTCTAAGACCGACATACTGACACAGAGCCATAGTGCAAAACAGAACGCAAGAGGGGGATAAGGGATATGGGGTGTTTTGGATGTTCCTTTTTACTTTTATTCTTATTTTTATTTTTGGGAAGAGTAATGAAAATGTTCAAAACTTGAATGTACAACTATATGATGATACCGTGAACCACTGACTGTACAGTCTAGAATATTATCTGGTATGTCAATATATCACAATAAAATTGCATTAAACAAACAAACAAAAAAAACCAGAATGCAAGCAGACAGGAAAGCTTAAGAGAGCTACTGACGTTGAGAGAGAGTATGAGCAATGTGTTTTAGGGATGGAAAGTGCAGGGAAATACAGTTATACTACAGAGGGTACAGACTACCCTTAGATGTAATTATAGACATATTACTGGAATGACTTGTTTGGGAAGTATCCTTACACACTCATCAGGCTTCTTTTCTAGTTCAGAGAATAGTCTGGGTGAGTGTGCAACACACCGCCTCTCCATCAACCCAGCCAACCCCCGACACCTGCTCACCATCACCTGCCACTTCCACAGCTTCGCTGTCTCCCAGGCAGTTCCCCACAGAATAATCCCGTGGCCCAATTTATACCCAAAAAAGACTAATAGGTGAGAAACTTCGCACCCAGTCTAAAAGCATGGGACCTCCCACACTCCTCTCCGTCCTGCCTGCCAAAGGACACCATGCAGGGCCCTTCTGAGGACAGCGAGATGGGGGCTGGGGCCTCAGACCCCAGCACAGACCCTCAGTCCAGCCCGAAAATGCGCTGTGACCCTACCGGCTAGGATCTCCACCAGGAGGTTACAGGGGCATGGAAGACACTGAGAGCAGAAAGAGGAGACAAATGGAGAAGGGAGAAGGGGAGGAAAGGGATAAAAAGGGATGGCAAGGCCAGAACAGACTCCGAAACTCTCAGCTCAGGAGCGAGGCAGTCATTTACTCGAAGAGCGAAAGGCCGCGGGACTTTATGGGAGTCGCCACCTGACCTGGATGATCATCGCTTCCCTTTGTCTATTCATTCCATGGCTGCCCCAGGAGCCACCACGTTTCAGGAACACTGCTAGGCCCTGGGAATGCTGGGATCTAACCGCCCATGGGGAACTTCCAGGACAGACGGACAATTGTGAACACCATATAAACTTGTGATAAGGGCGGGGAAGAAGAACAGTGCACTGCAGGGGAGTCGGGGAGTGGAGGGCAGGAAGGCAAGTGCTGTGGGGCTCTCACCACAGGCACATGCACACCCCAAGGGCGAGGAGGCCCAGAATCCAAGAGAAGGGGGGCGCAGAAAGGTGGGAAGAATGTTCCAATCTGCCATGAGCAGTGAAGCTACAGAATGCCCTTGATGAAGCAGCAGCAGGGCTCAGTCCTTAGGCAGGAAAAGGAGCACAGCGGCTGGCTGCTCTTCCCACTGGAAAAAGCACCCACCTTCGCGCCCCTGCGGGTCCAGCCGGCCATAAGGCCACCAGCACCTGCAGGCAGCACAGACAGCTGTCACCTGACCCAGTCGCACGCAAATGAGGGCAGGAGGCCACGCTCAGACATGGCCTTCATTTCTGTACAAAGAAACCCATGAAAATGGAAGACTCCAAAACACATTTTAACATAGAAAAGAGGGTCTTTCAATTGTTTTTCTAATTTCATTTTTTTAACTGTGTGTGTGTGTGTGTGTGTATAAACAAATATATGTGAAATATATGTGCCTTTTCAGACATGAGCCCGGCTAGAAGAAGAAGAACCCGTGAAAGCCGCCCTAACCAGGTTATGAGAAGGGAAGTTGGGCTATGGAGCTGGCTGAGCCTCCTGTCTCACAGCCTCATGGGAGTGCCCACCATGGGGACGGACGAGCAGGAGCCTCCAGACCTCAGAGCTTCACTCCTCCAGGCTGAATCAAGGTTCTGGTATTTCTAGCACATGGGACAAAAATCAGTGACATATTGTGTGGTTTCACAGAGATTCACCAAAGAGAACACCAAACAGTTACTGGAGTTCAGCCTTCTACATGTGACCCTAACCTTGGGAGGCAGCAGGTAGTGGAGCTAAGAGCAGAAATTTCAAACCACTCTCCAGCCTTCAAGAATCCTGGCACTACTCCTCGTTTAGACATGTTATTGGACTTCTCTGAGCCTGCTTTCTCATCCTAGAATGAAGATCCTTTCATGTGCCTTTCATTCATGGGTAAGGAAGATGTTTTTTAGATCCACCCTGTGCCAGGCACGGGGCTGGCTGCTGCAGTTCAGAAGTGAACAAAGCAGCCCAGTCCCGTTCTCACAGGGCTGACCACCCGGTTTTCGGGATGAGCCTGTGGCAAGTAAATCCCAGAGGCCACAGAATCCATGGGAAGGGGTCCCTGGAGAAGTCTTTACACCAAGATGTGAAAAATGAGCAGCAGGTGTTCAGCAGGCATAGCATTAAGAGTGAAGTGTTCGAGGCCCCTCAGACAAGAAACGGCAAGGCACCTGCAAGGACGGATGCTGGGGCAGCAGAGGCACACAGCGAGTGCTTAATGAGAGATGAACAATTAGTATCAGCAGTGGTAATAATAAGAATCCCAAACTTCTTCACGGTAATAAGTTAGAGAACAGTTGAGCATTTGAATTGTTACCGGCCGTCCCCTCATGAAAGCACTCAAAAGGTCAAGTGCAGACTAATTTTAATTGAGCACATTCTGACTTACATTTTTACTATTTCCTTGCAGAGGGAAGAATTGTAAGGAACTTTAAGGGAGGTGAACAAAGTTTGTATACTGATGAATGAAAACTAAAAGTGAATTTCTAGGAGTCAACACCTAATATTTCAAAACCTTACGTAAGTTCTGAATGTCATATGAATAAAAATCACCGGGTAGCCTTCCACTGATTAAAATACTCATTTTTCCATTTAACCAAAATACTTACTACATTCTCAAACCTGTTCTTAAAGGGCATTATACTTAATAAAGGCCAGAACCCAAATCCCTCAGATATCAGGTCTTACATTCTCTTGGAAATGTCATTTTGATTATCACTGTCACAATCCTGACCCAATTCTTCTTGACAACGACTACGTAGGCACAAAAGCAAGTCAAATGGAAAAACCCACAGCCAAATTTGGAAAATGTTTCCTACCAGAACATTCTCTCCATACTTAAAGTGACTGCACCAGAGCTATTTGCCCATTGTGCAAATAATCCTGCAAATAACCCATCCTTGCTTTTGTGAGTTCATTCGCGAGAACGCTTTGAACCTGAGAGGCACATAACAAAACTTCTGCATGAGGCAAAGAGAACTAGGATGACTATTTAAAATAAACACCTACTTTCTAATAAATTTCATTCTCTAACACTAGCCTAGATCTCTACTCCAAAGTACAAATCCAAGTGAGTCAAACCCACATAACATCATAACTCAATGTCCCAATGTCCCAAACTAAAACCAACTCCCACCTGACCTAAGACCTCCTCACTCCCCCACTTGAGTAGGCCCTGCCACAGCCCCCACCTCTCACTTCATCCTCCCCACCCACTGGCGTTGCCTTCCCTTGGGGTTTCGTCATCTCTTAGGGGATTTCTATTATGAAGTAATTTTCTAACTGGTTTCCTTGTCTCCAATCTTTTTTTTTTTTAATAAATGACATTAGATGTTTTAGATATACATCAATTAAAAAGATAAAAGCAGGTAATCCCACCACCCAGATACACTCTACTGCCTTTTTCAGAATAGAAAACTAATTGCACGTATACAGATGGTTCAATAATTCAAATATTACCAAAAGAAACAAAATGAGAAGGAAAACTTCTCTCTCAAACTGCATGTTCTTAAAATTTTACTTCAGAATAGTTTTAAAGTTGCAAAGATAGTGAAGTTCCCATATACCCTGTGCCCAATTTCCCTACTATTAACATCTAACATTAGGGTGGTATGTCTGATACAATTCATGAACTGATAATCATATACATTTACCAAAAAAAGTCCATCTATTTATCAGATTTCCTTAGTTTGTGCCTTTTCCTGCTCCAGCCTCCCACCCAGGGCACTACATTTACACTTAGTCCTCATGTCACCATAGGTGCCTCCTGGTTGTGGCCGTTTCTGACTTTCCTTTTTGGTGACCTGGACAGCGTTGAGGAAGGCTGGCCAGGCATTTGGTAAAGTGACCCTCAATGGAGACCTGATTGCTGATATTTTCTCACAGTGACACTGGGGCTTTTAGAGGTGAGCCGCCACCCTCATCGTCTCATCTCAAGGGCACACACGGTCACCGGGACGGGTGGTGGTGGCCTGAATTGCTGGGCTGAGGTCAAGTTACTGTTTTCCCCCTTTCTGTCCTGTACACTGGAGGGAGGCCTCTGTGCCACCCGCAGTTAAGGAGTGGGGAGTTATGAGCCACCTCCCTGAGGGTGAAGCTTCTGCAGAAGCGATCTGGAATTCTGCACAGGGGATCCATCTGCCCCCATTTGCATCTCTGTGCAGTTGTTCCTATCAGGATGGAGTTGTGGATATTTGTTTTATATTCCGGGTGACACTCCAGAACTACTTAACTGTGTTCCTCCAAGTGCCCCAGCACAGGCCAGAGAGAGCTTTTTCTGTGACCGCTGAGTCCCTGTGACATGTCCCTATCATCGTTTGTTTTGTTTTTTGAGCACCTTCTTACTTTATGGCACCTTGTATATTCCCTATCTTGGTCCCAGAACAATCCATTTCTCCAAGAAGCCCTGGTTCTTTCTATTGGAAAACAATGTCAGAAACCAAGATCTGGGTCTTGGGTGGCTGTTTCTTTCACAGAGCTCTTACACATCTGACATGCACCTTGTTTTTCTTAGAGGGTTGCCCATATCTACACACAGAGATCTACCTTATTTTAAACCAGATTCCAACTTTCACGTCCCGTTAGGAGATGCCTGATTGCAGCCAGAGTGGGCTGTGCGCCTGTACCACCTGGGGTGGTTTCTACGTGCCAGACCCTATGTCGTGCTGTCTACACACGCCACCTCTTCACAAGTGTTACCCCCCAATTCGCACGTGAGGACATTGAGGCTGAGAGTCTCAGGAGGCCCCAGGCCACACACCGCTGGGTGCAGAGGGCACCCTCACAGTCGAGCTGAAGGATCCCAATGTCCACAGGTTACTCATTCCAGCCCTGATGTCACGCGTCCACTTACAATTCAGTCACCTACAGCAGCAGTTCCAAAAGTCAATATGATGACATTTTTTGGATGACTTACACCAGTCTGCATCAATCTGAGAAAAGTTAAGTGGGAAAATGGTAAATTTCTCATAGAACTAAATTTGTCCCATTTAAAGGACTATCCTTTATTCTGAAACTGTGTCCTTCCTACTTATTTATGGGCACTAATGCCCCTTGTTTTATGAAATGGTGATGACAGAAGATATAAGCTGAGTTTCATTTTTGTTTTGGTTATCTTTGGTAAAATACAAGGCTGCTACCCTGCATCATTTTTTAACTTTAACTCTCTGAGATGTATGTGGGCTACATTAAAAACCTCAGCTTCTTAGGATGGCATAGGACACTACACTTTCCTCTCCAGCAACACTTAACTGCTTTTAAAACAAACTCATCACCTTTGTGCGATCATTTACTCTCCCTGAATTGCCCCCTTGCCACCCAGCCACCTGGCAGATCCGAATAAGGAACAGCACATATTCAAAAGGGCTGAAACGTAGTTCTGGAGTGCCTGTGCCTGTTTGAATAATCTCTCTCTGAATGCTTTCATTTTTAAAATGATTTCCTAAGGCAACTTTTGAAAAATTTCAGAATCAAAGAAGCGAACAATAAACTCGAGGTCTTCTCCCAGCAGAAGGAAGGCAGCCTCAGCCTGGCGTGATGCTGACTGGTAGGAGGTCTGGCCTAAAACGGCCAAGTCCAGGGCTCTGCTCTCTGACATGCCACCGACCCAATTACAGAAAATCTGAAATCCTGTGCGTCCCAGTCTTGCTGAAGGCTGCTCTGCCCAGGCCTCACAGGGCTGCTCGTGGGGACTACAGAACCAGAACAAACAAGAAACATGGGGGATAGGTGCTTGCAAAATACTAAATACTCTACATAGACCTAACGTAGAATAGCTGGTATTAATTTGCAAATTGTTTATAGTTCCTTTATTAACTACAGGTTAACAGATTCAAATACCCCACTGCCACAAGCAGCAGCTTTTCATCCTTACTTCCTGCCACATTTGCAGTTACTGTGAAAGTTACCAACACTTGTAAGCACGCATATTTCAGACGGCAGTGACAAAGGAGAAAAGAGGTTGAAAGGAATTACCAGACGGAAGAACAGTCTTTATTTTAAACCGAGATCCACAGTGGCTTTCATTGCGGCCTTTAATATAAAACAGTCACACTCCCATCATTATTTTGCCCCACTGTTTCAAACACAAACAATAGCCCAACAACTTAAGATGAATGCTGCTTATAAGTGACATTCAAACCCTCAAATGAAAGGCAATGAAAGGGGTCACTTCAGACCATGAATTATTTAACGCTGCTGCCCAGGTATTGATTTCCTCCAGCACTTTCACCTGGGAACAGAGTACTGTAACGAGGGATGAAATAAAAAGAAATATATCACTGTATACTCAAAATCCGGGATTTAAAAACAAGCAAGCAGAAATGTAGCATCTTCCAACATAACCATTTTCAGCCAAACTAAACCAAATGTGGGTTAAGAAGAGGAATATAAACACCTTAACAATCCGCTACCAAATAAACAGAGAATAAACACGCTGGATGTGTTCCAATTTCCCCCAGTAGGAGACAAATGAACGCTTGTTATTGTGCAAAGTCATACTCTGTGTAATACCTGTTTCAGTTGAAGGGTTTGGAAATATCCCTCAGACACAACAAATTAAAAGCCTGCCAGGACAACATCCCACATGAAAGCAAGACAGTGCTACAAAGTGTACGCTTCACAGGCACTGCCCCTTTCCTCCAAGCCCTCAGACCCGGTTCATATGGAGTTCCTATAAAACCACTTCAGTGCTGCCAGAAGCCAGGCAAAGCTCTGGTGGGAAGAGTAAGCCATCTCTGGAGGCTAATGAATAAGGCTTTTTTGCAAACAGCACTTCTTTTGAAGAATTTTCCTTCCATCTTTTTGCATTTAAAAATGGCTTTCTCCAACAGGGAAGAATACATTTTAAACAGTGATTCTCAAGACTGCTTCAGCATCCCTATCTATATGTGCTTTTCTTCCAAACACTGTGGGAAACAGCTCAGACTTTTCTAGCCAGTAGATTCCTAACAAGACATCTTACACTTATCCACAAATGCCCTGCAATTACAAAACAGATTAATTTCCATAACCAATATGCTATGAGCACAAGAGAGCAGGAAAAAAAATTAAAAGCATATGAAATAAAGGGGCTGATGAAACACTGCTAACCTCAGCTCACTCTGTCCACTTCCTCTTTCCTGGACCTCAAAGGCCATTAACATCAAGCTATCTGTAGGGTTCACAACATTTCCCCTGCCAAAATGCAAGTATTATTCACAGCAATTATTTTTCTAGGTTTCATCCACGATTTCCAGTTAACAAAGCAATTAAAAAACACTTTCCTGCTCAAGTGACAGTCACTCGAGCACTTTCCATAAGGTAAGAGAAGAGCCTACCTTTCCCAGTGGTCATGACCGGCAGTAATCCTGGTACCAAATGCAAACCCTGCTCTGTAAGCTGTACCCACTCACAGCAGCTTAGGCATTATGGCACACTCTCCACCCACACGCCTTCTTCTGAGATCCAGCCCCAGTGACAACTGCCACCCTCCTCCAAAATAAAAGCCCAGACTATATATAACTGTGATCTTTAAACAAGGAGGCAGTGGCCCTTCTCCAGCACACCTTCCTAAGAGCGGCTTCTTTAAAATTAGAATTAAAAAAATTTTTGACAAACTATATGATTTATCTCCCTCAAGAAACAGAAGAGGATTATTCTCATCATAAATCTTAAATTAGAATACTATCAAAAAGCAATCTTGTTTGCACACAGAAGCTAAAGCAAGCTGTCGGTTGCAGCTTAGGCTCCTGAGGCTAGCCTCAGAACAGTTTCCTCCAGGATATTTTAGGTGGTCTTCTCCTGGGCACTGCACAGGTGCCAGCCTTGCAGCACATTATCGGTGGCTATGGAAACACCTTCCTACATACTGAACCAGAATCCCCAACCTTACAACAAGCAGAGCCTAATAAATAAGCACAGGGTGGGGTGGGGGAGCCCATTAGCTGGAGCACCTGATCCACTTGCTCACCAATTATTACTTTAAAGGCTACTTGTGGATAATAACAGCCTGGCTTCTTACTTACAAAAAGAGAGAGAGAATCCAATTCACCTTTAAATGACTGTATTTTCCTAGCAGCTCTGGGCAACAGCTCAGATCTTACCTAGCAATCTATCACTGTTCTATTTGTTTCCCTACCTGCACAGGTTTTCCTATTTCCAATCACTCAGAAATGAAATCAGTAACATTTTTTCAAGTTATAAAAATGTACTTTAGTATAAAAACCTACGGCAGAAAGTGATACTATAGGTACCAAAGTGATACTACAGGAACAAACATGTATAAGGGCCAATAATTTTATGATTATCTGTTTTCTAGTTTATCATTTTGTCAGCAAGTAAATATTTTAACTTTTTCTTCTTTAACTACAGATTATTATGAAATTTTCATGGATTTAACCAGCACGACACTTGTATTCTTTCCTCATAAACATGTTAGCTCTGAATGAGAAATTCAAAAGCATGTGTCTTTTTAACCCAATTAATGTCCACCAGCCTCACGTCAATCAAATACAATTAGAGATCATCAAGTGGCTGCAGATAAAGGAACTGACTGGTCTATAATTACTGGCTCTTTCATGCTGAAAATCCACTTCCTCCATGAACACAGGCACATCTGCATAATTAAAAAACTTACATAGAAAATAATTTGCTTTTGAAACCCATGGTGGAAAAATCTGTAATTTTTGCTTCAAGGGGTTTGCTAATTATATGGAGACAAAAAAAAGAAAAAGGACCATCTATAAAACAATATATTTTTAACTCCCATTTTCCAGTCTTTCCAAGTTGAAAGGCCTTCGGGTAACCTAGCAACAAGGAGACATCACACAAAGATGAAGTCCTCTGGTACAGTCAGGAAGCCCACGACTGCTGGGCTTCTTCCTCAGCTGCTTCCTCATTGCTGTTGTACTGGAAATTTTATTATACTTTTAAAAATTAAAAATTATCAACATAATCAATTCAACATCTTATAATACCATAATCTTGAACATGGCAAGAAATGCATCCCAGGATGAGACCAATTTCTGCCCTAAAAGTGTTGTCCATATCACAGTAATAGTTTCTTCCAACTTAGTTCAAACCCAGAGCTTATATTTCTTACCCAAAAGAGCATTATTGTTAAATAAAACATATATTGCATTTTAAAGGCACACCCCAAAATAACCTAAAACTCTGGGGGAAAAAAGAAAAAGCATGTGATTGTTATTCCCAAAGGATGTTCTCTTTATTGAAAAGCTGAAATAAACCTAAAGTGGAGCAATCAGAGGAGAAAACTACCACTTTGAGCACCAACCCTACCCCAGACACTGGACAATCTCATTAAACTGCATGGAATTCGTTCTATTTTACAGATGAGCAAACTGTGGCTCAGAAGAGTCAAGTCATTTGCCCAAAGTCACACAGCTAGAAAGTGATGGAGCAAAGCAGAGAAGCCTTTCCTGTACTCTTAGCTTCTCACTGATATCATGTCTACTCCTGCCCATGCAGGAAAGGAGGCATCCACACTCCAAAACGAACAACCATGACCACTTTTGCCAAACATGGTCATGAGCACATTCAAACCCATCCTCTATCAGTCCTCAGGCTGAGGACAGGCTGCTGACAAGTGCGGTCTGAAAGGCACAGATCATTTAACAGACACCTAGAAGAGGACAAGGTATCTATTCTGGACATGGCCTGGAGCCCCTCTAGGTTTGTTAAACAGGTGGCCCTCAATTGCCCAGAACCTCTACCCTAAAGGCTGCATCTGAGCCCCAAGCTGCTATTCTATTCCTAAGTTTTACTCAGTTTGTCCTCAGCAACAACTCACATGCAAGGCTCCAGAATTCAGTAAGAATGCATGGAGAAAAATAGAAAAAAAGGAATGCAGTCATCTCAAAGTGATTATGCTTGCCCTTAACATTACTAAGACAAAGAAAAGACTTTGATTTTTGTCAAATGAACCAATCAAAGAGGACTCACTAAGACTAAGAACAGAGGACAGGGATGCAAGATGTGTGAGTCCCAGAAGGAGTAAGTGCAGAAACGCCAAGGCCCCTGTACTCCAGAGGCCACAGCCCAAGGCAGGAGCTGCCTTCATTCAGTCCACCATCGTGAAGGATGCCCAAGAGGAAAGCAGGGGTGCTTGGACTCGGCCTGGAAGGTCGGCGAGAGCCTTCCAGAGGAAAGGGATGTTGAGCTGGGTCGACAGCAGAGGGATGTGAAAGAGCTAAGTAAAAAGAGAAGGCAGGAGAACAGGTACCATGTTCTTAAAGGGAGAGAAAACCCACAGGCACAGGCAGCTGTGGGCAGGCCCTGGGGCTGGGGACGGGGTGAGGCTGCACCGAGTTGGGACAGGGGAGCTGTGGAGGCCCATGGAGCTGGCCTCAGTCTGACGAACCTAGAGGCTCCAGGCTGTGTCCAGAATAGACCCCTTTTTCTCTTCTAGGTGTCTGTTAAACAATCTTGAGAGCAATGGATGGAAGTCATAAAAGATTTTATTTACAAGTGTGTGGTAAGGGCAGGAGAGAGGAGCCAGCTGCAACCCGCAGATGTTCTCAAAGACCCTTAGTCCAAATTCCCTGTATGGGATGGAAGCCCACCTACCCCCACCATATAATTAATGTGGAGACGTTAATGCTTTTTTCTTCCTCTTGAGAAACAAATGAGTGTTATGAATTGTCAGTGTAATCTGTTCTTAGAAGCTGACAATAACACCTGTATAGACCTTTTCAGAAGGCTAATGCTTGCAGACTTCCTATGAACAATGTAACTACATCTGGAACTAATGATTATTTTCTATCTCAATGTTTCTACCAAAGAGTTCAGAAAAATATGTGCCCACTTCTTGAACCTGACTCAAAGGAGATCACTGGTTATAATTTTTGTCATCCCAGTCCATCACATCTGCCGCAGAGGAAGTAATAAGAGGCTCAAAACACCAGAGAAATATGAACTCTGTCTGAATATCTGATAAGAACTTCCTAATATAATAACGGTATTGTGGCATGCTTAAAGAAAGTGTGCCTATCTTTTAGAGATATGTACAAGAATATTTAATGATCAAGTGCCATGATGTGGGAGACAGCGATGAAACAAACTGCCCAAATACTGATAGTCATGGAAGCTGGGAAGGGACGTATAGAGGTTCCCTATTCTAGTCTATGCATTTTACTAAACATTTGAAAATTTCCATAAGAAAGAATTTCAAAGGAAGGAGGGTCAGAACACCTCCTTGCTTGGAAGCTGACACCCAGGGGTGCCTAGGGTTTGGATACGGTTTGTGTGCATCCCAAGAAAGCACAGATCCAACCTGCTCAGGCCTCTGAAAAATGAGTCTCTCTCAAGCAGAAGTCAAAATGGCAGTGCAGGAGATTTCTCAACATTATCCAGCATTCTCCTGGGTAAAGCAAAAATCAAACGCCAAACAAGCAGTAGGAAACCTTTTCATGAGTCTCAGTGCCTTTCACCTCATGTAGAGGAGGAAGTGGGTCCTCACTGGGGCAAGTTCTAAACAGAAAACTAGAGTGGACGGAGGCTGTGAGGAAGTCAGCAGGTCATATTCAGGCCAAGGATGGCTGTAGACTGGTTAGAGTGCTGGAGATGGGGAGGAGCTGTTGGATTCAAGAAATATTTAGAAGTTAAAAGCCACAGAAATTGGTGATGTATGTATATAGGAAGTGAGGAAGAAGGAGGCAGTAAAGATGACTCCTAAGTTTACATTTATATGCCCGGATGGGTTTGGGAGCCAGTCACTGAGACAGGAGACAGAAAAGATTCAGGAGAGGGTTATGTTTAATTGTTCTGTGTTTTGTCTTCCAACAGGAGGCAGAATATAAATCTGGTTTTAGATCCACGTCTTAAGTGCAACAGGCAATGTCAGCCAGCTGCTGCACACAGAGTTACAACTGTGAGGCAACATCTGGCAGGAGGTAAACACTGAGGAAAACGTTTTATATACTTGGCAAATAAAGTCATAGCCATAAATAAATATAATCAGGGAGAGAATGCTGGCTGGGCAAGGAAAAGGCCTAGGATCAAGGCTTAAGAAGCCCCAACGTTTAATGACCAAGTAGGAAAGAAGGTGACTAAGGAGGAGCGGCCAAAAGGCAGTTAGAAACCAAGAGGAGGTCAGGCCAGAGAAGGCAAGGGCAAGGAAGAGGTAAACAGTGTCCAAGCTGGTAACAGACCAAACAAGGGGAGGAGTGAAACCATAAGCTGGATTTATAACGCCAGAGTCGTCGGTGACAGCAGCGGCTGCTGTAACCACGAGATGATGGGATGGAGGAAGATTGCAGCCATCTGAGGAATGATTACAAGGTGAAGGCACTGAGACAAGGAGAGGCTTGGCTGTAAACGGAGGAAAGAGGCAGGGCAATGGCTGGATGGAGAGACAGGTGTGCGTGCTTTTAGGGAACGATACCTAACTTGTTTAAAAACCAACAGGCCGGAGCCGGGAAGATGGCAGCATAGAGAGGAGAGGAAGCTAAGTAGTCCCCCTGGAACAACTAAAAAAAAACCAGAAACAACTAGTAAATAATCCAGAATAACTGCAGGGGGACAAACGAGACCATCCATTCATCACACACCAACCTGAATTGGGAGGAATGCCTGAGAACACAGCATAAAATCTGTAAGTAAAACCTGCGGATCCAAGCCGGGAGCCCCCTCCCCCATAGCCCGAGCTCAAAGCCTCGTGGTGCCAGAGAGAAGCTCTCTCCCAGCAAGCAAATATAGCTCAGCTGAGCTCCAACTGGGGTTTTGAGTAGTGAGTGTGAACTGCTCACTGCAGGTACGAGTCCCCAGAAAACAGACAGAGGCT
>PVKY010003823.1:0-20636 GCA_004027775.1 Bradypus variegatus
ACACACACACACACACACACACACACACACACACACACTCATGTCTGAGCTATCAGCACCAGGAGGACTCACAATTGACAGAAGAGGAAACTGAGCTTCAGAGAGGACCACACGCATCCGGGGCTGAGGCAGGGCTGGAATGCATGTGGCTGGCTGAGGGACCCCCACTCCACTCCCTCCAGGGGTAGGGGGCCCCGTTGGTGTCACAAACAGGAAAAGTTCACGGAAATGGAGCCTCAGGCGGCCTGGGGTGAGGTGGGCCGGGCAGGGACCGACAGGGCGCGCGCGCGCGTGTGTGTGTGTGTGTGTGTGTGTGTGTACGCGCGCGCAGCACAGAGCGGGTGTGGGGTCCACATCAGGCGTCCTGGGAATGTGGGAACCGGAGGCCGTGGAGTCCGGAGTTCCGGCCGGAGATAAGGACCCGCGGTGGGGAGAGGAAGGACGCCCCGGGCAGGGGCCACATTGGGGCCAGGCCTGGGTGGAGCAGCCAGAAGGCGAGCCAGCGGTGGGGGCCCTCGGGGCCCCCATTTCACGGGGAGGGAAACTGAGGCTGGGACGATTGAGCCCCAGGTTTGGAAACAGGCTTGTTTGGGGGAGCAGGCTGGGGAGGGGAGGGGTGCCGAGTGGGAGAAGGGGTGTGTTGACAGATGGAGGAGCCGGGGATGGAGGTGATGGTGAAGGTCAGACAGGGGAGGGGCCTTTTTCTTGGGAACCAAAGAGAACATTCCATTGGGGGCAGGGCGTGGGGGGGGCCCTTGCCCACATGCCCGCACCCAGCCCAGCACCCTCCTCTCCGGGGCAGCGGTGAACCCAGCACCCCCACCCAGCCACCCCCTGCCCGGTGGGGCCCCCTGCTCAGAGGCCGCGTTGGGAGGAGGGACCACTGGGTGTCCGTCCTCCAAAAGCGGGGAGCCCAAGATGGCGATTTGGGGATCCCAGGGCGCAGCCAAATTCCAGAACCCCTTCCATCAAATTCCCGGCCCCTCGATCCTGGAGACCTTCAGGATTCCAGAACTGAGGGTTCCTCAGAATTCCAGAACTCTGGACTCTCAGCATCCAAACCTGCCAGTCCTTGGGCTGCGGAATTCTGGGATTCTCCAGCAGCAGGGAGGCTATTCGGGGGCCACACCTCTGGTGAGGCCCAGAGAGGGAGCTCGATGGGTCCCCTCCAAGGGTAACACAGCACAGCTCCCAGCACTCCTGGCCGATGTGGCAGGGGAGGCCGGGCCGGCCCCCTTACCTGCCTCCTTGCCTGTAGAACTTGAGACAACAGCTATCACCTGAAGCCACGGTGGGGGAGGCGGGGGGACTGGAAACCACCAACTACAGCCAGAAGGACTCACTGCCAGTTTCCAGCATCCCCCAGGCCAAAAGCTCTGGGTCACAGGTTTGTGTCCCCAGGTGTATACATGCATTCCCGCAGGAGGTGGGGGCAGAGGGGGCCGTGAGAACTGGCAGTGGCTGGTGGTCCTCAGGTACAGCCTGAATTCCAATTCACGGGAACGTTCAGAAACAGTGCGTACTGGTTCATGAGGGAGTGAGCCCCCCATCGCAGGAGGCATCCAAGTGCAGGCCAAATCTGAGACTGTAAAAGAGCAAGCCCCTGGCCTGGAGTCTCGAGGCCAAGCTCGCCGGTGACCTCCCACCTCAGCTCTCCAGGCCTCAGTTTCCCCACCAGAGGCCCCAACCCCAGCCAGGCAGCTGTGGCCTTGGCTCTTGGCCCAGGAGGGAAGCTCAGAGCCACTGTCAGGAGCTGGATAATTTATGAGGCTTGACAGGGAGCGGCTGAGCTAGGCCAAAGCGTCAGCTAACAAGATGGGGAGTGAGAGAGGCAGCCGCACGCTGCCATCCCCAGCCTCCATGCTCCCAGCGTCACCTCAGGTCCAGCATTAATTGAGCACTGACTGTATGCAGAGCCCCATACAGGGATTACCTCATTCCCAACATCACCCCCTGTTTCACAGGAAGGGAAACCGAGGCTCAGAGTCAGTGGTCAGTAAGCAAAGCCAGGATTCGGCATCCAGTCCGATGAACTTTCTAGAAAAGCCCACTCCCTTCATCAAAGCAATTTTAGACAATTCAGCCCTTCCACATATTTAGATGGAACCAGGTCTCGGATCTGAAATTCTGGATCGACTCTGACCAGATTCCAGTCGTCCCTGATGTCCTCCATGTTGTGCCTTTTTGGGGATTTGGTTGTTGATTCTTGAATGGTCTGGTTTTTATTTTTAGTTGTGTGTCATCTCATTTGGCCTCGACAGCTCGCACCCTGGTCGTCTGAACGGGTGGCTGTGGACAAACGCCCTTTTGGTTTTCTCGCCCAACCCCACATGGGGTGAGGGAGCCCCCCTGCTGCTGTTTATAACCTGTCCCTGGGGAAGCCGGCGCTCTTGGAGCTGTTTTCTGTTCCCAAAAAGGAACTGGATTTCTGGGTTTATTTCTTATTACAAAAGCGATGCCACAAAAATGGAAAGCAGGAGCCCACACAATTCCAAGATGCATGAGGAAGGGCATAGACATCCCCTCAGAACCCCCTGGAAACGCCTCCCCCACCACCACCACATGTGCTTGTGACAAATCGAGTCACACGATGTGGCCCTTGGAGCGCACTCAGGAAACCAGTGACCCTCGGTCAATGGCAGGCTGCCCTCCCTACACCAGACGCGTCCTGGAGGTCAGAAGTTCTGTCTTGAAACAGTTGAGATGTGCTCTGCCCAGGACTTGGATGGGGGACAGAGGGGGAAACTGAGGCTCGGGGACTGGGGTCAGGCAGTGAGTGCCAGCGTTGGAGTTCAAACCCAGGGCTCCTGGGCCCTTCTCTGGGACCCAGAAAATCCCACCTGGTTTCCTCCAGGAGCCTCAGAGAAGGAACATTCCTGATCTGTGTCCTTGAGGGGCAGGTCTAGGGGAAGATGGAGTTGCAGAAAGGAGTCATTATCATAGTGATAATATTAATAATGATAATATTCCCCTATTAGGGAGTCAGGTAGGCCAGGAAAGGCTTCTTCCAGGAGGGGCTTTTTGAGTAGGGTTTTGAAGGCTGTATAGGAGTTCACCAGAGCCCCCTCAAACACAAAAGGAATAGCCAACAACCACTCTTTCTCCACCAGGTGTGCCTGAGCCAGTTGCCTCGGCCCGATGGGGTGGTGACTGTCCCCGCTCGGCTCTCGCACCATGTGGTCCAACGACAGCACCCTGGGGCCCTGCTTCCGGCCAACCAACATCACCCTGGAGGAGCGGCGCCTGATCGCCTCACCCTGGTTCGCCGCCTCCTTCTGCCTGGTGGGCCTGGCCTCCAACCTGCTGGCCCTGGGTGTGCTGGCCGGCGCCCGGCAGGGCCCTTCACACACCCGCTCCTCCTTCCTCAGTTTCCTCTGCGGCCTGGTGCTCACTGACTTCCTGGGGCTGCTGGTGACCGGCGCCATCGTGGTGTCCCAGCACTTTGCCCTGCTCGATTGGCACCGCCAGGACCCCAGCTGCCGCCTCTGCCGCTTCATGGGTGTGGTCATGGTTTTCTTCGGCCTGTGCCCGCTGCTGCTGAGCGCTGCCATGGCCTCGGAGCGCTACCTGGGCATCACACGACCCTTCTCACGCCCAGCGGCCTCCTCGCAGCGCCGCTCCTGGGCTGTGGTGGGGCTGCTTTGGGCGGTTGCCCTGGCGCTGGGCCTGCTGCCCCTGCTGGGCGTGGGCCGCTACACCGTGCAGTACCCAGGCTCCTGGTGCTTCCTCACGCTGGGCGCGGAGCCGGGCGACGTGGCCTTCGGCCTGCTGTTTGCGCTGCTCGGTAGCCTCTCGGTGGGCCTGTCCTTCCTGCTCAACACAGTGAGCGTGGCCACGCTGTGCCACGTCTACCACGGGCAAGAGGCTGCCAAGCAGCGCCCACGGGACTGTGAGGTGGAGATGATGGCTCAACTCCTGGGCATCATGGTGGTGGCCAGTGTCTGCTGGATGCCGCTGCTGGTGAGTCCGGGGCCGGGGAGGGGCATTGGAGCTGGGGCTCTGAAGGATGCATAGGAGTTCACCTGCCAGCCAAGGGGAGGACATGCTAGAATAGAACCACTGAATCGCTGTGTGTTTCTTGAGTCCCCTTTGTGCCTACTTCTGAGCTGGATTTTCCCTGATTTAGTGGGGATTTGGCTGCTTCAAGGAGCTCTTTTGTAAACCAAAGATTTCTGAACTCCTTTCATTGAACCAGTTTAGTTGGCCATTTGGAGTGGTTATTTTTGTTGTTATTCCTGTTTGGGTCGGGACAAGAAGCCGAGTTTGGAGTGAGACCCTCAGTTTCCAACCTGTTCCCAACAAGGACTTGCCGTGGGACCCCAGGCAATGCCCAGCCCTCCCCGAGACTCAATCCCCTCTGTCTCTGGGGACAGAAAGGTGCCTGCCCCCCAGGGTGTTTGTGAGGATAAAATGAGATCGCGTATTCATTGCTTTCCTTCCAAAAACACTTATGAGCGCCTGCTGTGTGCCAGGTGTCCCAGCACTGGGGGCACAGGAAGGAACAAGATAGACTTTGTGGAGCTCTAGACAGTGGGGAAGACAGAAAATGCATTCAGTAAACAAATACAGGAAGGGGAAGATGCCTGGAGGTGATAAGGACTTGGACGAAAACCGAAGCTGGGGAGGGTACCAGAGAGTATGGGATGGGGCAGGGGGGCTGCAGCTTTGAACAGGTGGTCAGGGATGGCCTTCTGTGGAGGTGATATTTGAGCAAAATCCTGGAGGAGGTGAGGGAGTGAACTGGGTGGAGATCGCAGGGAACGGCCTCGCAAGCAGTGGAACAGCCCATGCAAAGGCCCTGAGGCAAGCCCAGGCCTGGTGTGTTGGAGAAGCAGCGAGGAGGCCTGGGGGGCTGGAGCAGAAGGAGCCAGGGGGAGAGCGGGAGGAGGGGAGGGCAGGGAGGGGACAGGTGCCTTCAGATTTTTCCAACACCTAGAACAGACCCTGTATGCCCTAAACCCGGGATTCAGCAAACTTCCTCCTTAAAGGGCCAGCAAGTTGATATTTTCTGCTCTGCAGGACACACGGTCTCTGTCGTGACGACCCAACCCCCCCTGGTAGCCTGAAAGCAGCCAGAAGGCAGCCCGTAAACCAAGACACGCAGCCGTGTGCCCATGGTGCTTTATTTATGGACACTGAGCCGTGTATTTGGTCATGTGTCACAGTATATTCTGCTTCTCTCAATTGTTGTCCCCACCGTTTAAAATGGTGAAAGCATCCTCAGCTCGTGAGCTGTGGAAAAACACGTGGCAGGCTGAATCTGACCTCCCTCCCCGGCTCCAAACTCTCCCATGGATCCCTATTGCCCCTGGAAGAAAGGCTCACAGATTCTCCCTCCAGACTCACCTGGGAAACTCCTGTGTGCCCTCCCGCCACCTCTCCAGGGCCAGCCTGAGCTGTGGCCTGTGCATGTCCCATTACAGCCCTGCCCACCCTGCCCTGTAACCACACGGTCATGTGTCCGTCCCCACACTGGGACTATCAACCGAGGAGGACAGGCCACTGCTATGTTCCTAGCATTGCCCAGGAATTAAAAATAAGGGAGCACACCAGATAGTTATTTTAACATGGGCCGTATGCATCATTTCACCTGCTTGTGTGTGTTAAGTTTTATTTCTCGTCACATTGAATCCTGGGAGAGGGGCCAGAAGAGTGGGCTATTTTTGGGACACAGCATCCAAAACTCAGAGAGGTCAAGCAACCCTCCCGAGATCACACAGCAGATGTGAAGGGGTTCCCGCAGGTGCACCCAGCAGGTGTTGGCGGAGAGCAGGGCAGGGCCGGGGGACTGGCCAGTCCCCCGGGCTGACCGCTCCAGCCCTCGGCAGGTGTTTATCATGCAGACGGTCCTGCGGAACCCACCCGCCATGAGCCCGGCCGGGCAGCTGCCCCGGGCCACCGAGCACCAGCTGCTCATCTACCTGCGTGTGGCCACATGGAACCAGATCCTCGACCCCTGGGTGTACATCCTGTTCCGGCGTGCCGTGCTCCGACGTCTCCACCCGCGCCTCAGTGCCCGGCCCAGGCCGCTGTCCCTGCGGCCCCAGCTCGTCCGGGGGTCTGTGTTGCAGTAAGATGGACAGCGGCCAGAGCCTTTCAGAAAGGACGGATGGATGAATAGAAGAACAGAGGGCCTCTGACAGCGTGTCCCCCATTAAAGCCTCTGTCTGCCCATTCTGAGTTCCTGGAGCTGGAAATACTGGGATGGACGCAGGGCTTGAGTGGTGGGGTCAAACACTCTCTTCTCTCAGACCTGGGGGTCTCCCAGTTCCTCCCTGAGCCCCTTTCCCCCATCCCTGCCCCCCATTCCCTACATGGAGCTCCTCCCAAGCCCAGGAAGAAGGAAATTAGACTTCCAAGGCTCAGTGTGAAATCTTCCCAGAAAGGATTTCCTTCCAGAATTCGTCATGCAACGAGGAATTCCCCAAGCCCAGAATAGAAAGAACCTGCTTGCTCGGGTCTGGGTTTGACACCATGTTTTAGTTTCCTTGGCCGCTCGAGCAAATACCATGGAATGGGATGGCTTCCTGGGAATTGATTAGCTCATGGTTTTGGAGCCAGGAAAATGTCCAAATCAAGGCATCGTCAGGGTGATGCTTTCTCCCCAAAGACTGTGGCATTCTGAGGCCAGCTGCCAGCGATTCGTAGCTCCTGTGGCATGTGGTGGTGGCTTCTGGTGGCTTCTCTCTCTTCCAGGTTCTGCTCCAGTTTCCCACTCCCTGTGGTTTTCTCTCCATCTGAATTTCATTCCACTTATAAAGGACTCCAGTAATTGGCTGAAGCCCCATCCTGAAAACGTGGGCCTCACCTTAACTGAAGTCATTTCAACAAAAGGTCCTACTTGTGGTGGGTTCACACCCAAAGGAATGGATTAGATTTAAGATCATTTTTTTCTGGGGTACGTACAGCTGCAAGCCATCACCCTCTCTCCCTTTGAAACCCCAACCCTCTCGCCAAAATATATCTGTGTCCCAGCTTTATTATGCCTTTGCCCCCAAAAGCGTTTGTCTTTCAGACTTCCGTTCATCAGATTGCTATCCCAGGGGAGAGCAGGCCCCGGGTGGCTCCGGAGAAGGGCAGAGAGCATGGGGCTGGGTTCTAGTTCTTCTCCTAACCTCATTTCTTGAGTATTTACTGAGCATTTTACAAGTCTGATATCCTGGAATTCTCCCCCAGCCTTAAGGCAGATGGGTTCTATTTTAAATCCATCTCACTCTTGAGAAAAAGAGCCAGAGACACCTGGACAAGATGGTGGAAGAGCACGTCTGCTTGCTGCCCTCTCAGAAGCTTATTGGGCATCCATAGTTTGTTGGCTCGAGAATATTCAACCCCCCACCAGCGGGTCCTCAGTGAATATTAGTTTGAATGGATACAGGGCAGAGAATTTATCGAGCACCTCTGTGCGGAAACAAGAGCTCGTGCACATGTAGCGCTTCCGGAAGGGCCTGGTATACAGTAGGCGCCTACTAAGTGTTGGATGTGATCGTATTTCCACCAGCATCCCCCTCCACCATGCCCATCCCCCCAAAAGGACACACCTGGTTGCAAGGGTGGGAGATGACTTTATTCGCCAGGAGCCCTCCGGGTACACAAGCTATTTCCTGCCCTCCCCTCCCCCTGTTGCCCCACTTCCTGCTCCCCCTTTTCCTCCCCACAGACCGGGATCTGCTTACCCCTTCCAGAGCCAGGCCTGAATGAAACTAAACCCCCTCTTTCAGCTCTTCCTCCCTCCCCTACCCTTGGCCATCCCCTGGGGGGATGAAGTCACCTCCAGTTTCACAGGGTGGAGGCCCCAGGCTTCGGTCAAAATATTGCCACACTCAAGTTATGGACCCCCGTGGTGGAGGAGGAGCTCTGAATCCTGGGACCCAGGCCCTGGGACCCCCCAGCATGGAAGAGGGGGCAGGCCCCTGAGCTGGGGGCTCGGGAGTTTGGGATCGTAAGATGGCCTGGGAAACAGGACTGGGGGTGACAGATAAAGTGGGTGGGGTGGACTTCAGGGGTCCCAGCTGGGGTTTGGGGGAAAGGGCTGGCTTCCGGGGGGTTGACGGGGCCTGTGGCTGTGAGGCAGGTGGGCTTTGGGCTGGGCTGGGGCTGGCCTGTGTTCCAGGTACCAGAACATGGGGCTCAGGCAGAGACCAAGGGTCTTTGCTAGGGGCTGGAGTAGAGGCTCTTGTTGGGTCTGGGGGCTGAGGTTGGGTTGGGGGAGTGAAGTCAGGCTGGGTTCTAGGGTTAAGGCCAGGGGTCTGTGGGCAGAGTCCATTCCTGGAGCTGAACTGGATTCTGGAGCTGGTTTGGTTTTTGGAGCTAAATTGGGCTCCAGAATTGGGCCGAATTCTAGAGCTGGTCTGGGTCCTGGAGCCGGGCTGGGTCTCGGTGCTGAGCTGAATCCTGGAACTGCATTGGGTTCTGGAACTGGGCTGGGTCCCAGAGCTCCTCTGGGTTCTGGAGCTAAGATGGGCTCCAGAGCTGGGCTGAATTCTGGAATGTGTCTGTGTCTCAGAGCTGGGCTGGGTCTCAGAGGTGGACTGAGTTCTGGAGCTAAGATGGGCTCCAGAGCAGGACTGAATCCTGGGATTTATCTGTGTCCCTGAGTTGGGCTGGGTTCTGGAGCTGGGCTGACTTCCAAAGCCTATCTGCATACCAGAGTCTGGCTGGATATCAGAGCTATCTTGGGTTGTGGTCTGGAACTGGAATCCAGGGCTTGGCAGGGTTTCAGAGAGAAGCTGAGTCCCAGAAGTTGGTTGAGGTCCTGGATGGGCTTGAGTTCTGGAGCTGGGCCTGCTGTCAGGGCCAAGCAGAATTTTGGAGCCTAACTCTGTTGCCATGTTGGTCTGGGTCCCAGGACTGGAATGGGTTCTGGAGTTTGGTTGGATCTTGAGACTCAGCTGGGTCTCAGCAACTGACCGTGTCTCAGAGCTGGATGGGTTTTCAAAGTCAGTCTGGGTCCCTGAACTGGACTGTGCTCCAGAACTGAGCTGAGTTTTAGAGCTGGACTGAGGTCTAGACCTTGGCCAGGACTTGAAGTTGGTCTGCGTGCCAGAACTGGACTGCATTCCAGAGCTGGTGTGCATTCTGCTGTGACGTTGGGGCTCAGTGCCAAGCTGAGTTCTGGAGCCAGGCCTTGCTTCAAAGATGGATGGGGTTCCAGACTTGGTCTGAATTCTGGAGATGGGCCTAGTCATGGTATTAATCTGGGTTTGAGAGTTGGGCTGAGTCTCAGAGGTGGACTCATCACTGGAGCTGGACTGGGCCCCAGGACAGAAGTGGGTACTTGAATGCAGCTGGGTTTTAGAGAATGGCTTGGATCTGGCTCTGGACTGGGCTGCAGAGTAGATCTGGGTTCCTGAGCTGGTCTGGGGTCTTGAATAAGGTTGCATTTGGATGCTGTCTTCGGATCCTGAGCTGGCTTGGGTTCGGAAGCTAGGCTCCTTCTTGGATCTCACCTGGATTTCAGAATTAGCTGGTGTTCCTGAGCTGGACTGAGTGTCCACATATAGCTGTGCCATGGAGCTATCTTGAATTCCAGAGGTGGATGGAGGTTTATGGCAGGGCTTGGTCTTAGAACTGGGTTGGGTTCCAGAACTAGGAATAAGCTCAGACCTTGGCTGGTTCTGAAAATTTGTCTGGATTCCAGAACTTGACTTGATGTCAGAGCTCAGTTGGATTCTAGAGGTGAGCTTAGTCTCAGAACTGGCCTGGGCCATAGAGCAGGGCTTAGTCTCAGACTCAGAGCTAGACTTGGTTTCAAAGCTGAGATGGATTCTAGAACTTGGCTTGGCCTCAGCGCTGAGCTGGGTTCTAGAGCTGGGCTGGGTCTCAGAGCTGAGCTGGATTTTACAGCTAGGCTTGGCCTCAGAGCTGAGCTGGGTTTTAGAGCTGGGCCAGGCCTCAGAGCTGAGTTGGGTTCTAGAGCTGGGTTGGATCTCAGAACTGAGCTGAGTTCTAGAACTTGGTTTGGTCTCAGAACCGGGTTGGGTTCTGGGGCTGGACTGGGTCTCAGAGCTGAGCTGGGTTCTAGAGATGAGCTGGTTTTCAGAGCTGGTTTTGGTCTCAGAACTGAGCTGAGTTCTATAACTTGGCTTGATCTCAGAGCTGGGATGGGTTCTAGAGCTGGGCTGGGCCTCAGAGCTGAGTTTGGTTCTAGAGCAAGGTTTGGGCCCAGAGCTACACAAGGTCTTGGAGCTGGCCTGGTCTCTAGAGCATGGCTTGGCCTCAGTTCTGGGTTTAGTCTGGGAGCTGGGTTGGGTTCTAGAGCTGGGCTTAGCCTCAGAGCTATCCTGGGTTCTACAGGATGGCTGGGGTTTAGAATTGGGCTGGGTTCTGGAGCTGAGTTGGGTCTCAGAACTGGATTGAGTTTTAGAGATGGCCTCGGCGCTGGGCTGGGTTCTGGAGCAGGGCTGGGTGTCAGGTCTGGGCTGGACTCTGAGGCAGGGCTGGGTTTCAGGCACTGGCTGGGAGGGCTGGGGCAGTGAGGTGCACTCTGGGCTGGAGCTGCGCCCACCTGTGGGACAGGCTAGCCACAGGCCTCCCTGGCCTCCCCGATGGCGGCCCACACCTCCACCACAAACTCGTCCGGGAAGGCAAACTCGCCCAAGACGGAGTCTAAACAGCGTGCAAATTCCTGGACGTTCATCGTCTTCTTGGCTGTCTCCACCATGGTGACCGCTGCAGACATGTGGGAAGGGAAGTGGATGAGGGTGCTCCCAGGGCCCCAACTTCCCAATGGGACCCCTGCCTTCTCCCCACAGATTGCCCTCCCCCCAGGGTCCACCCAGCTTACCCTGGCCCCTTACCCAGCTCTGGGTCCCGGATGCCCATGTAACTCTCCAGCAGATCATCCACCTTCTGAGATGCCTCCTCCTCAAATTCACTGGGCTGGGGGAGTAGGGGAGCAGTCTCTGATCCCCCCAGCCCGACCTCCTCCCCAATCCCCTACCCCTTAAATGAGAGCAGCAGCTGAGCTCCAGGTACAAAAGCCCCTGAAGCCCTCTCTCCCCCTCACTTACCGTCTCTTCCACTGTGGCGGCGCCCCCAGAACGAAGCCTCAGGGTCTCCCTTCCACTCGTCACTTTCGCTTCCATGGGGCATTTGCTGCTTCGACTCCTCTGTCCAATCATATCTGGAGGAGAGGGGGATGAGGGAACGTGTGCTGGATGCATGCACATCCTTGTAAACACTGGGAAGCTGCCAGCTGAGCATTTCTAGAACCGCCTTATCCTTCAGTGTCCTCCTTATGTCCATGGGGTGATATACCAAGTCCCTGCTTGAGAACCCACATTTCCTGCCCCCAGGAAACTCATCCACACATCCAGAAAGCACCCTTGTAACAGAATAGGTCTAGAACCCCATCACAATCCTGGTTCCCCCAATTCAAAAAGACTTTGCTCTAGAACAAAGCTGGAGGGTGGCTAGGTTGATCTAGAAAAGTTCTTGCTCTTCTTGACATTCAGGCATGGCTTTCGGAGGCTCTTGTCATGACACAAGATAGATCTAGAAGCTCATCTTGTTCCACCCTCCCTGGGCCCTCCCACCAGCTGCATCAGGTCGCTTGCAGAACCTCTTGCTCTGGAACAGTGCTCCTGAAAGAGCCAGTCCCTAATGAGATAAGGAGTTTGGCAGGAAGTAAATCAACACACTGCTTCCTTCATTGAAAAAGTCTTGCTATGAAAAAAAAAAAGTCAGCACTCTGAAGCAGAGGTTCTCAACCAGGGACAATTTTGCACCCCAGATGACATTGGCACTGTCTGGAGACATTTTGGGTTGTCACAACTTGGGGTAGGGGCATCCTACTGGCATCTAAAGGGTAGAGGCCAGGGATACTGCTCAACATCCTACAATGCACAGGGCAGCACACATCCCCCAATAAATAATTATCTAACCCCAAGTGTCAATAGCTCTGAGGTTGAGAAACTGTCTTCTAGAATGAGCTCCTGCTCTTGGCGACCAGTCCATGGACTGGTAGCAGACTTCTCTTTGCAAAGCACCATTCTAGAACCCACTTTGAAAACCACTGCCTAGAACTCACTCACCGGGACCTCAAGACATTCCTTTAAAAGCTCCCAGCCAGGTTCCCGAGTACATCTAGAACTTCCTCAGTCTTTCCCACTCTTGCAAAACCTTCACCCACCTACAGCCTCCCCACCACCCACCCAGGGCTAACACGAGGACAATCAAGGAACTACCTACCTGTTTCTGATGGAATTCCAGAAGCTCCCTGTTATGTCACCAGATGCTTCTAGAACCTTCCATCCTGTACCACCACTGCCCTGGGCACCCAGAAAACCCGATTCTGGAAGAGTCTCCGCTCCTACCCCCATGGTTCCTGCTCGCACCCGCCACCCCTGGGCTCCAGGTGGCCCTCACCGAAGGCTCTCTTGGGCTGCACCAGGCGCAGGGTGAAGGGCTGGGCCTTGGGCAGCTCCCGCAGCATCTTGGCGACCTCGTAGTGGCGGCAGCCCACGATGGAGTGGTCGTTGATGGCCTCGATGCTGTCGCCCACGCACACCGCCTCGATCCGGTTGATGATGCTGTCCTCCTTGATCCTCTGTGGGGACCCGCGGTCACTCTGGGGGTGACCCCAGCTGGCCCACCAGCCCCTGGGGACCCTGGAGCGCCTACCACCCCCGCCTTCCGTCCTTCACCCTCACCTTGATGAAGGCGTAGCCGGCCCCATTGTCCGTGATCGTCAGCCCCAGCGCATCCTCCGTCTTGGTGACCTCCACCTCCTTGGTCTCGCCACGCACGTGGGCGAAGATAAAGTCCTCCAGCCCGATCTGCCCCCCCAGAAGTTTCTGCATGTCCACCTTGTGGCTGTTTAGGGTGCAGAACAAGATCTGGGGGGAAAGGGGAGCTCAGAATTAACGACTGCCATCATCTCCCCCCACCCCACCACAGCCACGCAGTCAGTCTGCCCCGAACCACCGAGCCCAGAACAGGGTGGAGGGGTGGGGGGAGAGAAGGAGGCTGGGACCCCAGTAGGTCCCCCCTTCCAGAACCCCCCACTCCGGCCGCAGAGGTCCAGATTTAACCCTTTAGTGCCCGTGCACCACAGGCAGACTTTCTCCGTGGGTTCCGTGGGTGGCGGCGCCCTCTGGGGGCGGCGAGGCGCGCGCCCCCGCCGCGCGAACACCTCTCTGCGCCCCAGCCCCTGACCCCCGCGGCCTTCCTCATTTGGGGGGGGCTACCTGGATCTCCCACTCCCCACCCCAGTCTCCAAGTGCGCCCAGGAGCTCTTCCCTGGGAGCTGGGATCCGTTCCAGGCTGGGTGCGTGCAGTGGATCGCTGGAAATCCTGGGAACCCACCCCTCCAGATCTCCTCATCTCTGGCGCAGAGAGGGTGAAGCGTGGGCGCCCGCGAAGCTGAGACGTGCAGTCTCCGAGAGCTGGAGTTGGGGTCCCCCCTCCACCATCTGGGGGTCGGCCACCACCACGCGCCCTGGGTCTGCCCGGGTGGGCCTCGGGGTGCGGGGTCCTCACCTCGGTGGGCGCGATCCCGAAGGCCTCGGCTATCTTGGCATAGAGCTCGCGGACGTTGGTGAAGCCCTCGATCTTGCCCGTGGGGCTGCCGTGCGCCAGCTGCGTGCGGAAAACGAGGCGCGGGCGGGCGCGGGGCGCGGCGGGGGACTCGGAGGGCGAGGGCGGGGGCGCGGCCGGGCGCTGGGCCTCGGCGCCCCGGGGCTCGCGGGCCGCTGCGCTCTCCATGGCCGGAGCAGCTCGGCCACCCGCGCGTCGCCGCCGCCGGATCCGCCGCTTCCTGCAGCCTCCCCCCTTCCCCCCCCGGGCGCGACAGCCGAGCCGGCCTGGTAAGGGGATCCGGGAACCTGAGCCGCCCCGGGAAGGTGACACCACCGGGGCGTGGAGTTAGGTAGGTCCCAGGTGTCCAGGCTCGGCCAGGTCCAGCTGCGCCCTCCCCGGGGGGACCCCGGGCACTCCGTGGGGACTTTGCGCGGGCGAACCCCGGGAAAACACGAATCACAAACAGCTGATCATCCCGGAGCGCTCACGCTCTGCTAGGCACGGTTTTGCCCGCTGCTCGCCCATCAAAGCCCCACAACAACCCTGGAAGGTGGGAAGCCTTCCTGGGCTTCCAACACTCCATAGCTCCCTCTTCCTCGGGGGAAAATCCCCAAGTCCTCCCCGCAGCCCACCAGGCCCTGCACACCCTGTCCAGTCCCCTCCCTGCCCTCCCCTCCTCCCGCTCTCCCCTTCGCTCCCTCTGCTCCAGCCCCACGGGCCTCCTCCTCGCTGCCCCTCCAGCACCCCAGGCCCAGGCCTGCCTCAGGGCCTTTGCACAGGCTGTTCCCTCTGCCTGGAACACTCTCCCCGGATATCCACAGGCTCCACTCCTGCAACCCCAGGTCATTGCTCAAAGGCCACCCATCCCGTCCCACCACCCCCACCTCTCAGCCTTTATTTTTCCCCTCTGGCACTTCCCACCGTCTGACATCAGATCTTTTACTTATTCATCTTGTTTCACCTCCATCTTCCCCTCTAGAATGTCAACTCCATAAGGCAGGGACTTGGGTCTCTGTCGCGATGTTCAGTACACAGAGCTAGGCCCCTAGCGGGCACCTGGGCGAATCTTTAGGGGGAGTGAAGGAATATGCAGGTTACAGAGGAAGACACGCAGGCTCCTGTCCCCAGGGAGCCCCCACCGGACCACCCAGGCAATTTGGGCCCAATATACAACGCTCAGGCCAGTGCTGGGGTATAGTAGGGCCCGGGAGGAGCCTCCAGCTCTGGGGATCACCCCGGAAGGATATCAGGGACCAAACGTTGATGGAAAAAGGCAGGTTGTAGGTGGCTGTGGATGACAGGAGAGTTTAAAACCCTGCCCAATGTGACAAAAAAAAAGACATCACACTGAAAGGAGCATGACACTTACGGGGATGGCTACATATTGTCTGACTCCACAGAGATCAAAGGCCCAGAATCAGCGAATCCGTGAAGGCAGAAGGCAGATCTGAGGTTGCTGGGGGTGGGGGTGGGGGTTAGGGGCACCAGGAGCGACTGATAAAGAGTAACGGGTTTCTGTTCCAGGTGATGAGAATGTTCTAGAACTAGATAGAGGTGGTGTGATACAAACTTGCAAATGTATGAAATGACACTGAATTGGGAAATGGCTAAAATGGCCAATTTTTGGTTAAGGGCATTTTACCATAATAAAAGAAAAATCCGAGAGGTGGTTTCTTTCACAAGGTCACTCTACTTGGGATTTGAACCCGGCTCAGGAGCCCCAAGTTGAAGGATGGTTGGTGTGGCCGGCTCTGCCCGCCATGGCCGAGCCGAGCCAAAAAAGCACAGCCTTCAGGTGACTTGCTCTGAGACCTTGGGCAGGTCTGGGCCTCAGTTTCCCCATCTGAGAAAAGGGGGCTTCCCATGCTTTGGGGATCCCTCAGAAGTCAGAGGGCAGATAGGCCTGGGATCCCCAGCAGGAATATCATGGGGAGCCCTGCGCATACCCTCTGCCACCACTACACCCCCCCAAAAAAGTCAGAAGTCTGAGACTCAAATTCCACTTGTTTTTATTTAATAAGTGTGGACCAAGCAGTGGTTGAAGGGACAGCCTCCATGAGGGCCCCCTTGCTTGCCGAGTGGGGGGCTGGCCAGTGGCAGCCTCCCCGCACTCTGGGGTGCAGGAATGAGGGCGCCAGGCAGGGGACGAGCCAGCACGGCCCCACCCCATGCAGGTGGGAGTGTGTCACTGCAGCAGGCCCCTCTGTGTGGGGGGCACCGCGTCACACTGTCCACTCGTGGGGAGCACTCAAGCGGGTGTCTTGGGGTCCGTGTCTGCCCACCTCCACCCCGGACGCAGGCTGCTGCTGCAGAGCCCCGTGTACCCTGGGTCCCATGGCCACAATGTGTGGGGTGCCTATGCCTGCCCCCCATGTAGTGTGTGACCTGCCCCCTTGGGCCCCAGATCACCAGGACCCCGGCTTTTGTATGTCTTGAGCGTGGCAGGTGTTTTTCTGGGATGCTGGCAGTAGAAGCTTGGAGGCTGTTGGAATCTGAGTGGGGGCTGCAGCCCCCAAGGGGCAGGATCCGGTCTGGCCCCAAAGGGTGAACCCCCAGGCCTCGCCCATCCGGGTCGAGGTGGGAAGGGGCCGTGACTGGGGCTTGGCCTCTTCCGCGTCCATGGGGCGGCTGACACCCTCACAGGTGTTCGCTGTGGCAGAAGAGAGGAGGGGGTGCCTGAGCTGGGTGGGGGGCGTCACATCTCTGGGCCCCCAGCCCCACCCCGCAAGCCCCAGCGGCCACAGCCCTCAGCTCCTCCAAACAGACGCCGGGGTACCCTGGGCAGCTGGGACCCCGGTACCCGCCTGATGAGCGTCCCCGCACGGACCGGGCACTAGCCCAGCACGGAGGAGCCCGACAGCCCACCAACACCCCACCTGCCAGGTCCCGGGAGCGTGGGAGATGGGGGTGGAGGTGGCCCGGCAGGGCACCCACCTGGCGACCTGGGCCAGGATCTCCTTGATGCGCACCAGCAGCTTCTCGTGCTGTGCGGGGTCGCGCTCGATGGCGCCGTGCAGCCGGGCCATGTAGAAGTCCAGGGTGCTGAGCGTGGGCGTCTCGCCAGTGCCTGCGGGGGGCGGGGGGTCAGAGGGCGCGCGCGGGGAGGGGGCGCGGCTCCAGGCCCAGGGCGGGCGGGGCGAGAGCGCCCGGCCAAGGTCAGCAGAGGGGCAGGCGGGGAGCGGGTCGGGGTCAGCGGAGGCTGGTGAGGTCATCGTGGGCGGGGCCAGGGCGCAGGGCTCAGGGGCGGGGAAGAACGTGAGACTGCCAGGGGTGGGACCAGAGGGGGGCAGGACTCTGAGTGGCTCAGGAGCTCGGGGGCGTGGCCAGAGGGGCGTGGCCACGCGTGGGAGCTCAAAGCCAGGATCCGGGCCGCCCATGGAGGGCGGGGCGGGGCGGAGCTCTTGGGAGGCGGGGAGCAGCGCGGGACCGCGGGGCAAGAGCGGGGCCTCCGCACCCGGCACCGGCAGCGAGGCGAAGCTGGCGGTGAGCGCCTGGCGCACGGCCTGGAGCTGCTGCTGCAGCGCCAGCGTCCGCCGCTCCTCCAGCGCCAGCTCCTGCTCCAGGCGCTCGCGCGCGCTGCTCATGCTCTGCGTGTGCCGCTGCAGCACCGCGTTCTGCTCCTCGAAGGCCACGTTCATCTTCCGCAGGCGCCGCAGCTCCGCCTCCCGCGCTGCAAAGGGGGTCCCCCGGCTCAGAACCGCGCCTGCCCCGCCGTGCCCCCGCCCGGCCTCCCGCCGTCTCTGCTCCCTCGGCTCCCGGCTTCCCCCTGCCCCGCCCCTAACCCCGATCTCGGATCCCAGGGCCGAGGCGGGGGTCTCCTTCCACTGGGGTCCCCGGGCGGCGCTCACCTTTGTTTTGATCCAGGAACTCCTCGGTGAAGATGGGGACATCGAAGGTGGAGAAGCCGTCGCACTCCCCACCCTGGAGCAAGGGGGCAAGGTTGGGTGCCCAGCCACACCCCCTTTTTTAGAGGGGGTTGGTCTCTCAGGTCACTACTCTTCGTGGCCGTCCCCCACGGCTTGGGGTTTTAGGCGCCATCCAGCCCCTAAACCCTCCCGCGACCTTTCTTCTCTGAGAGCAAAGCACCCCCACTGCCCTGCCCCCTTGTGGGGTGCACATACCCTGTGTCCATTCAAGAGAGTGTTCATGAGCCCGGAGCCCGAATCCTCTGGTGGGGGGAGAGATAGGGTCGGTCTCCGCATACTGTGTACCCTCCCCCTTCCCTCAAGCCACCTCCTCCTTTCCTTCCCCTTGGGTCAGCCCCCCATCTGGGTCCCCCATTACAGCCCTGTAAAGTCCTAAATGCCTGGTTTGTCTCTCCCCCACCGGACTGAGCGCCATAGCATCACAGCTGTGTCCCAGGGCCCGCGGTAGCGCCCTCCCACCTTTCTTGATCTTCTTCTCCTGGATCTTCTCTGTACACATCTTGTAGGCTTCTGACTGCTGGTAGGCCCTCAGCTCCTTCATGTACTGTTGCTTCTCCCGCTCCGCCTCGTCCAGGTACCGCTGTTGGGTGGCAGGAGAAGGCTTGGGCCATCCCAGAGAGAGGGGAGGCCTCGAAGGCCGGGACCCCATCTCCATGGGTCAGCTTTCTTGGTGCCCTCCTGTGCTGAACATTCTATAGCTCCCTATTGCCCCCCCAAAGCCAAAATCCATCTCCTCAGCTTGCTGCTGGGGGCACTTCTGAACTACTCTTACCTTCTGATCCCCAACACCCGCCTCCACTTTTGGGGTCCCACGCCTACTCTCTCTGTACCCTCCTATTTCTGCCTGTTGAATTCCCACTAGGAGGATGCAAAGTGGATGTTGTTTTTTTGTTGTTGTGGCTCCTTGATATTTTTGCAATTATTTAATTCACAGGATTTGAAACTCGGAAGGCTTCACTTAAAAACCCATGCCCACTCCCACTTTTTTAGACACATCCACATTGGTTGTTTTAAGTTTGAGGTCTCCCCTTGGCTACTTCTCTCCTTCAAAAAGGGGAACAGGCTTATGGGTGGCCCACTCGGCAGGTAGAAGGAAGGCTCCAACCCGCCGAGCCTTTGGGGGATGATCCAGGGAATGCTGAGGGGGATCGGGGGTCCACTGGAGCCCACTGCCCTCCCCACCTGCTTTTCCGACGGCTGCAGCTTGCTCCACTCGGCGCCCAGCATCTTGGTGATCTCGGGGAAGGGCAGGTCTGGGTGGCGCGTGCGGATCTGCTCCCGCCGCTCGTTCAGGAAGCGCACGTAGCCCGTGACCGGGGCCTTGGGCCCGTTCGGCAGAATCTTCTTCCGCTTCTTGCCCTTGGGCCAGCCGCGTTTCTTCACGGGCTACACAGTGAGGCCACGCCTTTAGGAGTGGCCTGGAGGGTTGGGGCGGGGCCTGGGGCGACTGGGAGGGACTAGAGGAGTGGGCGGGGCCCAGTTTGTAGGCTGGATCCAGAAGGGCTGGAGGTACGGCCTGGCCAGGGGTCAGGACCCCGAGGAGTAGATCAGAGTCCTGACCACTGCTGAGGGGGTCAGAAGTCCTGGGGAGGGGCCTAGCTTGCAGGCGTGGCCTCTGCCCCGTGGGCGTGGCCCAGCAATTGGGCGTGGCTCCTGCCATGTGGGCGTGGCCTTTCGCTGAAGGGCTGGCCCACAGGCACCCGCAGTGTCTCTCAGGTGCCGGGGACAGTAGGCGGGGCCCACGCTCTGTTGTGGGCGTGGTATCTGTAGCTGGGCGGGGCCCCAGCTTGGGGAGGGAAATCAGGGCTGTGGGGGGAACCACAACCGATTCAGCTCAGGCCTGGGGGGCAGGACCCCGGGCCTCTCTGCCACCTTGCGGGGATTCTCACCTCCTCTTCGTGGGATGCCTTCTCGCCAGTCCGCGGGCCCTCGCCGCGCTCTTGCTTGACGGCCACCACGAAGCCCCCATGCTGGCCCGGAGCCTTGCCGCCCACTGGCCTGGAGACACAGGATACCGGGGGGTGGGTGGGTGGGGGGTATCACCCCCGGGCCAGAGCCTTCTCTCCCCCCACCCCGCGTCATTAGAGGCCTCAGACAGTGACAGCGGAGTTTGAGCGGTCAGGGTCCGGGGATCGGGGCACAGTAGGGGGCACAGTAGGGGACCCCGGGGTGGGGAGTTTGGGGGTCCTAAGTGGGGGAAGGCGAGGGAGGGAATCAAGACCCTGGGGACGGGATGGAAGCGGGGATCGAGGAGCTCCGACGCGGCGGACGGGGCCGTGGGGGGCTCTAGGTGAGGTCAAGCGGAGGAGACGTCGCACTCACGCGGCGGCTGCGCCGGGCTGCTTGGGGCCGTGGGACATGGCCGCTCCCGGCCGGACCTGGAACACAGACGCGGGGAACGGAGGTGAGGGGCGCCCGAGCCCCCGAGGGGGAGCCCGGGAAGGCGGGGCCCGGGGCGCCTGGGGGGGCCGGAATCGGGGGCGGGGGAGCCTCGAGGGCGGGCGCCCCGGGGATCCTTTGTTGGGTGGCCGCGCCCCAGGAGGCCTGGGTCCGTTCCCCCCCGGCCCAGGGGGCGCCCCACCCCGGCCCCGGCGCCCCCGGCCCCTCCCGGGACCCCGAGTTCCGCG
This sequence comes from Bradypus variegatus, assembly GCA_004027775.1. Classification (NCBI taxonomy): domain Eukaryota; kingdom Metazoa; phylum Chordata; class Mammalia; order Pilosa; family Bradypodidae; genus Bradypus; species Bradypus variegatus. The sequence continues at coordinate 20,072 of PVKY010003823.1, forward strand.
GCTTTTTTCACCTCCAAAGAAACTTTCCCGGACCTCTCGGCTGCTGCAACGCTCCAACCAACCGCCCGAGCCCCGCCCCTACAGGTCGCCCCGCCCCACCCCGCCCACTGCATGCTAATAAGGGCCCCGGCGACCGGCCGGATTGGGTGCGTCCTAGCTCAGAGGCGGAGACATGCAGATAAGGGGTAGCGCGCCGGTCGGCGATTGGCTGGGGTGGCTGCGGCGCCGCGGGGGAGGGGAGAAGGAAGGCGGCGGGCGGTGCGTCAAGTTCGGCTGCGCTCGGCGGCTCTCGGGACTAATCAGAGGCGCTCGGAGGGTCAGGGCCGGGGGAGGGGGAGGCCCCTCCGGGGCGGAGCCTCTTAAAGGGCCAGTAGGCGCAAGACTCCCCGCCCCCGCCGGATCAAGGCGCGGGCGCATCCGGGTCGGGCCCCGCCCCTGTTGCCACGGGGACGACGATCGGTTGCTAGGGTAGGAGCAAAGGCGCTTGCTAGCAGCCGCCTGCCTCCGGGCTCGGGGCGGATCACTTTTGAGCATCTTGCAAAATCTTCCTATTTATTCCCTCTCC
>PVKY010003824.1:0-20672 GCA_004027775.1 Bradypus variegatus
TCTTCACTCCAGTTGACGGGGTGACATCAAGGACCCTCACCCCCGGGGGACCGCGTGCTTCCAGACACCTTCCTTTTGGTCTCAGGGGACGGGGAAGAGCCGAGCTGGTGCCTGCACCGTGCATTTTAAAGTCGGGTTTGCCGCCCACTGCGGCCTCTCCCCACTCAGGTCACCGGTGATGAGCACAGGGGCTCCCAGACTGGACGCAGAGCGAAACCCCACACCCAGCTGGCCCGTGCTTAGCCCGTTTCCTTCCTGTAAAATAAGGGATAGGAACCAGACGACTGCAGCTTTGTCATGAAATGGGAGAGCACCAGGCCTGGGGCTTCTCAGTTTAACCCCGCTGCCTTGCGGCTTCATCCAGAGGAGCCGAAGTAAACAAAAACAAACATCCCCAAATCACTCCCTGACAGCAGGACAGACAGCAGGGCTCAGCCTGGCCGGCACCAGCTCCGGGAGAGCCAGCCCTGCGCTCACCTCCCTGCCTCTGAGCGAGTCGCTCCCCCTATAAGTTTCCAGGCTCCTCCCTTTTGCTCTGGAAAATGTGTCCTCCCTGTGGAAAAAGGCTGAAGGCTCCCGGCCTGCCTGGGGACTCGGGAGGTGGCCGCAGCAGGAGCTGGGGGCCCGCGGTGGGTTCAGCCTTCCCCCTCCTGCAGGCAGAAGTCGCTGCCTGAGCCTGGGCCCAGAGCCCCACATCCTGCCCCCCGCAAGGCAGCTTCATGCAAATGTGCAGAGAGAGAGAGAGGGGGCAGCTGAGGGCCCTTGGTGGGGGGCCAGCGGTGCTCAGGCTGGAGGGAGAGAGGACAGAGGGCACCGAGCAAGGACCATGAGGGTCTCAGGGCCAGGCCCGGCCTCCCTGGCCCCGTCCGCTCCTGCACCTCCCCTTTCCCCTCCCCGGAGAAAGGGCCCAGCAGCCTGGGGCCCAGGCCTCCTCTGGGTGGCTCCCTGTCTGGGCAGGGGCCGTGTGGGGCTCTAAGGCCCCGGGAGACAAGGAGCAGGACACACTGGGCCTGGCTGAGGGTTCTCCATGGTCAGCGGATGGCAGGGCCCGTCCCACCACTAGCAGGGGAGAGACTCCTCCAAGAGGTTCAGGCCCAAAGAGGGGGCTTGGCGGCTGTGGCCCCAGGGGCTGCCCCCACCCAGAAGACAGCGGTAACCAAGTCCCTGGCAGCGTCACAATGGGGGCAGTCGAGAGGGAAATGCAAGCGTGCACGCCGGGAAGGGGCCAGGGCCAGAGCCGCCTGGCAAACCCGAGGAGAGTCCCAGCCTCAGGGTGGGGCCCGGAAGACAGGGGAGCCGGGCAAGCGGCTGGCTGAGCGCCTGCCTGCTCCTTCCTTCCAGGGTGAGGGCTCACAGGCGCCTCCAGCCACCAAAGGCCCCACCAGGCACTCACCCACAGGGACCCCCAAGAGGCATCCCAGCCCTTCACCCCTAACACCTGCAGGGAAAGGTGGAGTCAGAGCAGGGAAAAGGGCCAAATGGGGACAGACAGAGGGAGGAGGGGGCACGGAGCAGGACGGACGGGGCAGGGGCTGTCCTAGTACAAGGCCGAGCCCCCAGCAGGTGCCCGCAGCGGGTGACACCACGGCCGTCAGAGCCCCCAGCACGCGGCCCGTGCCCCCGGCCCCTCCCCACCTCCTCACCTGTGGGCCCACGGATGGCTTCCAGGAGCAGGCCCTGCTGCACAGCCAGGCACCCGTGAATGGGGCCGCTGGGCCCCGACTTCCGCTCCCACCGCCGCCTCCCCAGGGCTCCCTCCTGCTCTGCACCTCACACTTCCTGCCCACAAGACCAGTGGCTCCGGACCCCTCCCCAGCCTCTGCCCTCCTTGCCAGGAAAGACCCCTCCCATGGACAGGGGCCGGGAGGGAGAAGGGCATCCAGGGGGAAGAAGGAGCCTCAGGCCGAGACTGTTCTTTCTCTGTTTTTGGCAAACCACGTTTCGGTTCCTGAGTGGCCGAGTGCTGGGTTGGTGACCTCGCACCCCAGGAGCTCTGGAGCTGTCGGCGCCCATTTTGTGGTGGGGGGGCAGGCTGGGGGTGCAGTCGGCCGCGGAGCTCTGCGGGGGAAACTGGCTCTCCTGCTTCCCCACGGCCCAATCCCCAAGCAATCCGGGGGAGGCTGTGAGGACACGCTTCCTACCCTGCCCCCCAGGGCCCACCGCCCCAGCTCCAGTCCACAGACACCCAGGTGCTGGTGCAGTTCTGCACGGCCACCCCCCCCCCCGCGGTGTCCACCTGGGCCCGCACCGCCTGTGCCAGGCCACACGCCCGAACCAGGAATCCCCGGTCTCAGCAGAGCCTCTTCCCTGCCTCTCGGTGCTACCTGGGCCCGAAGGTGGCCGGGGTGCTGAGTGCGGGGCGGCAGTGGAGGGCTCGCAGCCGGGGCAGCGTGTCCACTGAGGTGGGGGGGGCTCCACGCTACGCCTGGACGGGGAGAGGTGGAGGCCAGGGGCTACTAGAGAGCTGGGGGGTGTTTGGGGATCTGCTTTCAAGCTCGTCTGTCTGCAGCATGTGGAGCAGAAGGTAAAGGGCTGAGGGAGAGCAGGAAGGGGGCTGTGTGCCAGTCGAGGCGCAGGGGCCGTGGCGTGGACGGGGTAGCGACGGAGAGAACAGGTCGCAGGACCCAGGCCCCCACAGGAGGTGGGGCGCGAAGGTGAGAGAGGCCAAGGCAGCTTCTCGACCTGACCCGGGCCACTGCACAGATGGCAGTGCCATTTGCCGAAACGGGAAAGACGGAGGAGGACACAGAGAGTTTGTTTCTTGAAAATATTAAGTGTGAGGTATCTGTGAGATGCTCAAGTAGGCGACGCAAACAGCGCTGGCGCTCACGCCAGGACCTGAGCTGGGGGAAAGACTGCGGCTGGCGCCGAGACCCCCGGGGCGGCTCCGGAAGCTTCCAGCACTGCAGTCAAATGGAAGAGAAGCATGTGAAGGATACTGACGGACGCGCCGGTCAAGGGGTGAGAAACAGGTGGAGTGGGGTGGCGCGGAGGACGAGGGAGGGTGTCTGAGGAGGAGGAAACGTGTTGCCCACGAGCCCAGCCCAGGAGGTCACGGCCTGCGACGGGCGGGAGCCGGAGAGCGAGCTGAGGCCGACAGGCACCGACAGACCCTGCGGTCACCAGCTCTGGCCCATCCCTGTAACTTCCAGCTCCTCCCCCTGGGGAAGGCAAGAGGGGCCTCCAGCTTGGGAGGGTTGTGCGCAGATGAGGGCAGGGGAGGCGCCCCTGGCTCTACCCCAGGGTCCCTGCCAGCGGCGAGCTTCGCTCTGCTGTGTCCCCCCCACCCGCACACTGGCCCCCTCGGGGTGGGGACTGGCCGCTGACCCAGCCCTGACCCCACCGCAGGCTCCACTCCCACAGCACTGCCAGGACCCCCTTCCCGCCTTCCGAGAGGCAAGCGCCTCCCCGTTTGCTGGCAGACAGTGGGGACCACAGAAGGGGAGGCAGCCACCTCCCAGGAGACGGGCCCTGGGGATTTCAGTACAAATTCTGACCCTCTTGGGAGGCAATGGGGAGAAAGGAAGGACGCAGAAGGAAGGGAAATAGGTTTCTGTTTATAACTACCCCTGACATTCACTGGGCCCTTTATAAGCTTTATCTCTAATTTCTACAGCTCTGGGGTGAATAGGTGCTATTATCCCATTTTACAGATGAAGACACTGAGGGTCAGAGTGGCATTCAGCTCACACAGACAGTAAACGGTAAAGCTGGGATTTGAACTCAGGAATGTTGAAGCCCAACAAGGATACTTTCCACCACTGCAGATATGCAGACTGAGGCACCAAGCAGGCCTGCCCAAGCAAGCAGTGGCACTGATGTAAGCCAGAGCTCATTTCTCCCAATCCAGAGTTTACAAAACTTCTTGAGCTGGACGGAGCTTACTACCACCCTTCTGGAGGCACCAGCTGCCCAGCAGGATGAGTTAGGGGTCCTGAAGCACTTAATAGGCTCCTCTGCCCCGCATTTGCCTCCATAAAATTTCTCTCCTTTAGGGAAGCCAGGAGTAACGCAGAAACCTGCTTCTTTCTCTCTCAGTTCCCAGACCTGGGCCTGTAGGAGGGACAGACAGGAGATCTGCTCCCTAAACATTCCTCTGCCGGGTTAACTGTTTAGATCCTGGCCAGCAAGCTTGACCGCGGGCTCTCCGCGGAACAAAGCAGAGCTTCACCACCCTTGGGTTCCTGGGGAAGGGCAGGAAGTGATTATGACAGCAAATGGCAAGCTTCTGTCTCTTGAACGTGGTTGCTCAACCCTGCAGTGGGCCAGGCAAATGAAAACACCCACTTGTCTACGGAGAGGCCCAGGGGAGTGCCGCCCAGGCCACAGCTCCTGGGCTTTTCAGGCCGGGCGGTGAACTCCGGCCCTGGGCTTTCTCAGCCAAGGCCCCTCCTGGGCCCTCCCAGCACTTTCCTGGCAGCCAGTTGTCAGGGAAGCCGCAAGGAGGCACCCTCCACCCCAGCAGGTGCAAACACTGGGGCCGCAGTTACTGAAGGCAAAAATGCTCCTGCCCCCCAAGTCCACCCGGAGAACAGGATGAAGGAAGGATGTGCAGCCATAGAGGCACGTGGCGAGCTGAGGCATCTCCAAGAGCGGGTTTCAGAGAGCACGTAACGAGGTGGCGAGATGCTTAGGTGCATTAAATAAGAAAACGGACTACATAGTCTGATCTCGGTTTTTAAAGAAATTTGTTTACGTATTTAGGCAATGACATACCAGAGCACTCATAGTATATCTGTGTGTGCCAACCGTACACAAGGTTTTAATTTCGTTAAGCTTTTTTGATGTGTACCTAATTTTATAAAATAGTAGGTATTATGTTTACCATCAGTAAAACCAATAAAGCCAATTTGCTGGATTAAATATGATTGAGTTTCTCTACTTGCTTTAAAGACTGGCCGGCCCTTTGCCGACAGTGGGGGTTGCAGCTGGGGTCTGAAAGCATCTGGGTGCCCCCAGCTGGCCTCACTCCCGATGGGCCTGCCCTCGAAGGGCTCCTCCATGGACCACAGTGGGGATGTGGCACACGGAACACTTTAATAGGTGAGCAGTTATCTGAATATGCGTTAGGAAAAGCACAACTGGCAGAGCAAACGCGATTTCATAGAGCTGGCTGCGTAGGCCCAGGCTAAGGTAGACAACGCCTGCTCTGGGTTGGGTGGAAAACTCAGGTCTAAACTCACGATGGGAGATGCCAGTGAGCACAGCCTTCGTGCGACAGGATCTGACTCTCCGGCAGCTGCTCCAGGGGGAAGAGCCCAAAGTCTTCCCTGGGATGCCCACTGGCCATGGAGGGAAATCCGGGCTTCCACCACCTGGGAAAGCTCTGGCATCGCACGACAGGGCAAGTGAGCTCTGCCAGGTGACGCAGAAGAGGAAACCGGGGGCTCCAGCGGCGGCTCTCAGCAGACCAGGGCTGGGCCCCTGAGCGCATCCCGGGCAGAGTGCCAGCCTTCTCTCCTCGGCATCAGCACTGCTCTCCATCCTCCAGGGCCGACAACTGCCCTGGAAGGCAGGGACGCGCCCCAGCTGCCATCTTCCCTCCTGTCCCGCCCCATGCCCTGATGTTACTTAGCCAGGAAATACCCCGGCAGAGCACAGAGGTCAGGAAGGCCTCGTGCCCCCTGGCTGGGTTCCACGTCCTCCCACTGCCCCCAGCGAGAGCCCCGGCCCTGGCATTGCCAGCAGGCCCCAAACTCTGTGACACAGAGAAGGCAGAATGGCAGGGATGGCCTGCTGTCCGTGCTCACCTCCAGCGTCCTCCCCAGGGCCCCTCCTGCCCCTGACAATCCTTCCCTTCCCCCACAGCCAAATGCTGGCACTCAAGGCCTCCCCAAGCCTCACCCTTGACCAGGTGCTGCACCCCCAGCTCCAGCTTCAGCAGCTCCACAGCCTTTCCTGCTCATGTTGCTTTGTCCTCAGGCCATCCCCTCGGTCAGCTGTGGCCTCCCTTCCCCACTCCACTTTCCATCCGTCAGAACCCTCCTGTCCCATGAGGCCACCTCCTCCACCAACCCAACATGAATCCATTCTGCACAGCAACGAGAAGCAAGGAACCAAGTGTGCGCGGCAGCTGTCAGGTGCTTTTAAAACATAGCGCTGGGTTTAGGAAGTAAGAAAACGATCACAATTTATAGCACAATAAAGTCATGCAAGTTTAAAATACATGCACATATGGCTTGTCTATTTCTCTAAAATACGTCCAGATCCAAGGCTGTACAAAACACGTAGATGTGGCTGGGGGAGTTGGCAGACACAAACAGGGGGCAGTGGGACCAGGGACGGGGGCCAAGAGAAGTAGCAAGAGCCCCCATGGTTGAGTAGAAAACCAGACCAAAATCAAATATAGGTCAAGGACACAAAAGAAGAAAGATGAATCTCCCAAAACAAGACTTACAACATGACTCACTCTAAAGAAATACCCATTAAAACTGCAACACATGATGTTTCTTATCTGTCAAATTGGCAAGAACGACCAGCTGATGATCCCCACTGCGTTGGTGGTGCTGTGGGGATACGAGCATGCTCGTAAGCATAAAGCATAAAGCCATGTTGCATCTTTGGAAAGTAAGCTGGCAACCTCAATAAAAATCTGAAGTACACACACCCTTGGAACCAGCAATTCTATGCCTGTGAATTCATCCTGCTGAAATAGTCACCGAAGTCAGCGAGCACACGCAGGTACAAGTAAGTGCAGTGCAGAATCGCAAACAAATGGAAACCAGGAACTCAACCTACCAGCTCAGAGAAGCTTAATAAACACGGCGACCCCGTCGCTGAGCAAGTTTACGTTTTTGAGAAGCAGCTCTTACGCCCGGAATTAGGAGTGCTCGGCGAGTGCTTAAAAAAAACACGGTACAGATCCGAGTACTAGTTATCACTATTTGTATAAAAAAAGAGAAAAGGGAAGGTGTACGACATTTCTGTGTGCTAACAGGTGGAATGTGTCTCTCTGGACAAATTCACAAGAAAAGGCCTCCGAGGCAGACGGGGAGGTGGGGAGCCCGGGCACCCCCAGGCCTTTCGGAAGGTTTTTATCACGTGCAAGTATTACCTTTAAAAGCTTTTCCTGGGGAGGGCAGAGGAGGAAAAGGGGTGTGTGTGTTTATTTAAAAAGGTTTTAAAACAAGTTTTACATGTGCAAGGATTACCTTAAAAACATGCTTTAAAAGACAAGAAGTGGACCAGGCCGCGCATTGTGGACAAGTCCCCTCAGCCAAGTCTCTGGCTGCAAAGACACGATTCGTAGTAAAGCCGCCCCCACCCCGGGCTCTGCTTGGCGGGACTCTGAGCTCACTCCCACTTCCTCTTCTCAACGCCCCTGTGTTCTGTGACAAAACGGATGCCAGCACTCTCTGCTCTTCCGGGCTGCTTCCCGGACCCCGAGCTCCGTGCAGCAGCACCGAGGATGGCAGGGAGGGTGGCAGAGGGGCGGCCGCCAGGCCTCGGCTGCTGGGCACTGACCCCTGACCGGCATCCTCTCTGCCGGCTCCACCTGCCGTGGCCGCAGCCTGGTCCGGACCAGCGTTTGCGGGAATGCACCACGTGGCTGCAAGGATCTTGTAAAGCGACCAGGCACGTGCCACCTCTGTGTGCCGACACATGCTGGGATGGGCAGCGCCCAGTTTTGGGAGCTGGAACCTCTCGCCAGTCTGCACCAGAGTTCGTCCCGACACTGCTGGAGGGTAGGGGAGAGCCCCTGACCCTGAGCCTCTGGCTGCCCACCCCGAGCCCTCACTGACAGGCTCTGCAACCTTGGGCAACCTCCCCACACAGGCAGGGCCTCGGTTTCTCATGTGTGAAACAGGGTGAGGCCTGGCCTGGCCCTCTGGGACCTGCTGTGGGGGCTCTATTTCCATGCACAGAGGCGCTGGGGGGCTCCCACAGCTCTAGGCCTACTGATGGGATCAGCCAACCGGTTCAAGGACAGAAGAACATTTTTGGAGTTTTCCTAGATGGCAAGTTTTCCTTGGGTCTGGCTCCCACTTTGTTTCTGTGTGGCCCACACAGCATGGATGGAAGCTGGTGTAAATAAAACGCCCCTGCCAAGAGAAGACCTCTCCCTGGGCATCACCTCGCCCCGTAACCGCCAGGCCGGTCCCCCGTCCACACGGGAGCACTCGGCTCTCCCCACCGGACGTCCTGGGTCATCAGCTGAGCCTGACCCCAGCTCCCTCAACAAGGGCTCAGAGCCGCTCAGGCCTCCTGCCTGTCCTCCAGCACGGCCATGGCGGCCTCAGGGCCTCTGCACGTGGTGTCACCTCTCTGGAATGCACCTCCGTCGATGGGCACGGGCCTACGTCCCATCCTCAGGGCTCTGCCCCCCGGCATCTGCTCAGCAAGGCCCGCCGGGCTGTTCTGCTGGACGCAGCCCCTTCACCGTTGACCCCCTAACTGCTCTGCTTTTCCTCGTAGCATCTGTCACCTCCTGACATGTCCTGAAATTGCTGTGGCTGTCTATCGCCCTCTCTTCCCTCCAGAAACAAGCCGTGTGTGGGAAAGGGCCCCTCGCTCACTGGTGCATCCTCAGTTGAATTGTGCCTGGAACACATGGGCCTCAGACAGGCATGTGCTGAGCAGACGAGGGCGTGGCAGTGAGGGGCAGAGCTCCGGGGGCTCCCATCTCCCCCCAGCCTCACGCCTCCCGAGAGGAAACACCCCCCCCGACACCCAACTGCCTCCAGACCTCCAGGACCGGCCTTGGGGTCGGCGCCCCACCTGCCCACAGGCCCCGAGGCCCCGCTCCTCTCACCCTGGCCACCCGGTTTCATTTCTTGTCTCGCAGCATTTCCCAGTCTCTGAGGGATTCATCGCAGCAGCTTGTCAACAAAGCGGTTATCCCCCAGCTTTGGGCACCTGATTCATCGTTAGCGCTCAGGGCATTTTTGACTACAGGATGAGTCACCCTCATTCCCTCCTCACGGAGGAAACACTCAGCACCGTGAACTAGCCTGGGGGCCCCTCCATGGCTGTTGCTTCTGTGGAGGCGCAGGAGTCCCCATAGGCTGACTGCACTCCAGGAGCCCGGGGCTGGGGCCTGGGGGGCCGGGGCTCGGGGGCCGGAGCTGCTCAGGCCTTGGCTTTGATACAACGAGGGGCCGCAGCCACGTCCCTGGCTCCTTCGTCCCACCTAAAGGACCAGTACACGCATTTCTAGAGCTACGAAGGCTCGGAGGGGCGGGGGTTTGTCAGCTGCGCCATCACTGTTTACCTTCCCCAGAATCTGCCCCATGTTTCTGGGTACGGGCCAGCGACACCGACAGGGGCCGTGGAGAGAGGCCGGCATCCCCGAGGGTGGCTCCCAGGGCAGCTCCAGCCACAGGGCCCTCGGAGCCCGGGAAAGCCGGAAAAGCCGTCAGGCCCCGACCCTGCTTGGCCTTCCACCCGCCTCCAGCCCACCGGGAACCCCGATCCGCGCGCCCCAGCGGCCACAATGCCCCAGGCCCGGACAGGCTCCCCCAGGGATGGCACCGGGCACATCACCCCCTCCAAGCCTCTCCCGGCCTCAGCCGCCCTCCCACGGCGCCCCGGGGACAGACCCCGCGGGTGCTCACCGCCCGGCGCCCCCCGCCTGGCGCCCCCCACGCCCTTACCCGTCGCTTGCCCGCCCGGGCGCCCCATGACTCGGGCCGAGGCGCGGCAGGGGCAGCGGGCCGGGCCGGGCCCTGCAGCTCCAGGCGGCGGGAGGCCTCGGTCGGCTCCGGGCGGCGGCGGGGCGGGGAGCGGAGCCGTCCGACTGGTCTAACCGCGGCAGCCGGGCGGGGCCGTCGGGCAGGTCTGGGCGCCTCGTGCCCGGCCTGGCCTGCCCTGCCCAGGGCAGCCGGCTCCCTCCGGCCCCTCTGCTTTATTTTCCAGCACATAAACCGGAACTGACCCCGACGAGCAATAATTTGGAGTCCGTGCAAACCTATTCTTTCTTTATTAATTGTTTCATGGGACAGGAAGTTTCAGCACCCCGAATTTCAGCAGCTGTAACTGTTGGCTTCAGCTAGCTGGTTTGGGGGTTGGGGGCACAGAAGCAAATAGCTGTGTCTTGAAATTTCAACACGTTTTAGCAAAAATATCTTCAGACGGGGTCCCTGTTGGCAAGAAGCGTTGTATATTTTAATTTCCCACTTGATGTCACTAACTAGCTTCTATTTCAGTGACTATATAAGGTACCGTAAGCCAGACTTTTGGTTAAGTGAGTCCACCTTCTCCAGTATCGCCAGTGATGTCGCAGCTCCTCTGGAGAAGGCCGTCCGCTGACCTGAAGGAGCCTGAGCCTGAGCTGACCAGGAGCTCAACAGCAGCAGCCACGAGTCTAATATTTATCAAATGCTAACTCTGTGTCAGGCAATTTTCTCCGTCTTAACACATTCAGTTCTCGCAACCACCTGTGAAGTAGAGGCTTTATGCTCCCCTTTACACATGAGGAAACTGAAGCACAGAGAGGTTAAGTAACCTGATCACAGTCACACAGATAGTCTGAACCCAGAAACCATGTTCAGACATTGCTCTGTGTTTTATAGCTGGGGCCTGGTGCTAGGCAAGCCGGCCTACAATTAGCCGATTAACTTGCTCACTCCACAAACACTCGCTGAGCACCTTCCCCGTGTATGCTGAGCAGGGTGGCATAGGAGGGTGACCCCAACACGCCAAAAGCTTACAGCTTACCAGAGGACGCACAAGCAGTAGTGGGGGCAGGGAGAGTGTAGGAAAAACCCTGAGGAGGGAACTCCGGGACGGAGAGAGCCACAAAGGGGAGAGGCCCAACATCTCTGTCAAACCCCTTGAATCCTTGGCTGACTCCTAGATGACCAGGCAGAGCAGCCCCAAGGAAAAGGCTGAGCAGATATCTGAGCAGTTGCCTGCAGCTGGGGAACTTGGAGTGAAAATCCATCCCAGAGTGGCTTGGTACACACCAGGGGCTTCCCATTGAAACCTGGAGTGGCCTATGGAATAAAGACCACAGCTTAGGGTAAGGGCTATAATCTAGGACAGGGAGGGGGCCAAAGAAATCCATCCAAAGTCTAAAGCCAACCCTTCACCAAACCAAGGCGATCTTCCAGTAACCTAACTTCTGCTAGAACAAACTTGACATCCTTCAGAGGAAGACAGCAGAATTCAGAGCATCTGCAATGTTTCATCCACAATGTCTGCCAAACAACAACGATTAAAAATTATGAAAAGAAACAGAAAATTTGATCCATAATTGGGAGGAAAAAATCAATCAACTGAAACCGACCCACAGACAACACAGAAGTTAGAATCAAGGAATAGGGATTTAAACACAAAAACTATGATAAAGATGTTAAAGAACCCACTGCAAAAAGATGGATATAATGGCTGAAGAGATTATAAATTTCAGCAGAAATATGATAACCATTTAAAAAAAAATAAAGAACCAAATGAAATATAAATAAATCATGCTCCACTGAGGGAGACAAGTGACACCTCAATCTTTCCCCTACAGCCCCCATGTGAGGTCCAGGCCTTCTGATATTGGGGCTCCTTTCCAGTAGGGCGCCGCTGTGTGTGCAGGCAACAGCGGGACCTCATCACAGCCCCTCTGGGAGCAGGACTCGGGGCCTACGCAACAATGTCACCCCTTCGATGGGAATAATCAGCTGCCTGCTGCCTTCTGCTGGGTCTAGTAAGCTGTGACAGGCTGTTCAGCTTGCCTGCAAAATAAAATTGTAGTCTTTTCCACAGTTACTAACTTAACAGAGATAAAGAGAAAAATCTTAATAGCAACCAGAGACAAAAAAATGCACATTGTCTACAGGAATGATGACTGCCTTCGCCTTGGAAACATTGTAGCCAGAAGACAATGGAACACAGTCTTTTGAAAGTGCTGAAAGAAAGGAAGAAAATCAATCAACATTCAGATAGAAAGTCAAAATAAAGATATTTTCAAACAAACAAAACCCGAGAGCATTTGTCACCAGCACCTTACACCACAAGAAAAGTAAGGAAATTATTTGAAATGAAGGGAATAAAACTTGATAAGAATTAGCATCTACAGGAGGGAGTGAAGAATATCAGGGATGATAATATATATGGGTAAAAGGCTATTTTAGTTTTTGATATTAAATTAATTAAGAGTCAATTGACCAGGTAAAGCAAAAATAATGATATATTGGGGGATTTATATTTAGATGCTAAGTGTATGACAAGAAAAGAACATAGTGGAGTGGGGGGATATAAATGGAAATATATTGTTGTAAGGTTCTTACATTCATTATATGTGAAGTTTTATAATAGTAATTCAGAGTAAAATCCAGTAGAGGATATAAAAATAATTACTAAAAATAACTAACCCAAAAGAGGTCCGGCAAGTAAGGAAAAAAAAAAACAAAAGAGCAGAACGTACGTGTATAAAACATACAGCCAGGTAGAAAACGTACCAACAATTACCCTAAATACTCCAATTCTAAAAGTCAAAGCTTGTCAAACTGCCTATCTTCAGGCACAGTCTAAAGACAAAAACACAGACATGTTGAAAGTAAAAGAATGAGAAACAGTAGACCACGTAATATTAATATGAGACAAAGTAGGCTTCAATTCAAGGAGTATTACCAGAAATACAAAGGACCATTTAATGATGATAAAGGGATAAGTTTCTCAAGAAGACAAAACAATACAAATAGGTATGAAGCAAACAGCAGAACTTCCAAATACATCAAGCAAAAATTGATAGATCCAAAGTGACAAACAGAAAATCCACACTCATAGTTGGACATTTTAACACCCCTCTCTCAGTAATTAATAGAAAAAGTATGAAAAATATCAGTAAGGATGTAGGAGATTTGAAAACAGTCTCACCGAACGTGACCAAATTGGTGTTATAAAATATTAACCCATCAGCAGCAGAATATAAACTCTTCCCAAGAGTGCATGGAGCACTCACCAAGACCGACCACGTATATGGTGGACTAAGATCATACTGATGATGTTTCCAAGCCACAATTTTAAATTTAGAATAAAATTTAAAATCAACAACAATGTCCTATCTAGAAAATACCCAAATATTTGGAAATCAAGCAAAACATTTCTAAATAACCTATGGGTCAAGGAAGAAATTACAGGGAAAGTTACAAAACAGTTCAAATTGAAGTGGTATAAAGATAGCTCAACAGATGAGTGTTACGGTGTTAGAATACGTAGTCGATTGACATGGTCACAATAAATGGTTCTGGAACACCTAGAAATCCATATGACATAAAAATGAACCTTTGAATTTATATAAGTAACTCTTGAAACTCATTAGTAAAAAGACAACCCATATAAGAAATGAAAAAAAGACTTGAATGGACAATTTCCAAAGAAGATATACAAATGGCCAAAAAGCACATGGAAAGATGCTCAACATCATTAGCGATTAGGAAAATGCAAACCAAAGCCACAACGGGATGCCATCTCACACCCACCAGAATGGCTACTATTTAAACAACAACAACAGAAAACTACAAGTGCAGGAGAGGATGAGGAAAAATAAGGACACATTCCTTGTTGGTGGGACTGTGAAGTGGTGCAGCCGCTGTGGAAGACAATCTGGCAGTTCCTCCAGAAGTTAAGCATAGAATTACCATATGGGCAGGCAATCCCCTTTCTAGGTGTCTACCTAAAAGAATTGAAAGCTGGGACTCTAACAGATATTTGCACACCGATGTTCATAGTGAAAATACGCACAATGGAAAATGCCAAAAGATGGAAGCAACCCAAGTGTCCACGAACGGATGAAGAGAGAAACAGAACGTGGTCTACATAGGCAATGGATACTATTCAGACGTAGGAAGGAATGAACTTCTGATACATGCGACAACATGGATGAATCTTGAAGACATCAGACTGAGTGAAATAAGCTGGGCAAAAAAGGGCAAATATTGTATAATCTCACTTATAAGAGACAATTGGAATATGCAGGTTCATAGATTCGGAAACTAGAATACAGATTGCCAGGGGCTGAGGTGGGGGTAGGGAATCGGGAGTTAATACTGCATCCATACAGAGCTTCCGTTAGGGGGGATGGGAAAGTTTTGGTAAGGATGCTGGTGATGGTAGCACAACACTGTGGAAGTAATTAATTAACACCACTGACATGTATATTTGAAAGTGTTTAAAATAGGAGATTTTAGGTTGTGTATATGGTGCCAGAATAAAAATTTAAAAAAAACATTGTTTTGTTAGCTAAAGCTGATGCAATGCAATATACCAGAAATGGGTTGGCTTGTACAATGGGGATTTATTAATCTATAATTTACAGTTCTAAGGCCAAGAAAATGTCCCAATTAAGGCATTAACAGGACAATACTTCTCTAAAGAAAGGCTGCTGGCGATCTGGGGCTCCTCCATCAGACAGCAAGGCACATGGTGACACCTGCTGGTCCTTCTCGCTTGGGTCTCGTTGCTTCCAGCTTCTGGCTCCAGAGGCCTCCTCTCTCAGCTCCTCTGGGTGTTTGTCGCTGTTTTCTGTGTGTCCCTTATCCTCTTATAAAGGACTCCTGTAAGAGGATTAAGACCCACCTTGAATGAGGTGGGTCACATCTCAGTTGAAATAACCTAATCAAAAGGTCCCACCTAAAGTAGGTCTACACCCACAGGAATGGATTAAAAGAACAAGATCTTTTCTGGGGTATAAACAGCTTCAAACTACAACTACAGAACTGTACAACACAAAGAATGAGCTATAATGTAAATCATCGACTACAGTTAAAAGTATAATAATACTGTGTCATCAAACATAACAAAGGTAAGACACTAATTCCAAAGTGTTAATAATAGGGAAAACTGTGGAGCGATGGTATATGAGAATTCTGTACTTTCCACATGATTTTTCTGTAATCCTACAACTTCAATATTTTCTTAAAAATGAGGAAAAATATGGGTAAAACAACTGAGTAGACATTTCTCCAAGGAATAGAGACAAATGGCCAATAAGCACGTGAAAAGATGCTCAACATTATTAGCCATTAAGGAAATGCAAATCCAAACCACAATGTGAAGCTGACCCTAGCCGCTAGGATGGCTATAATTGGAAAGACAGACAATAAGAAGTGTTGGGTGGGATGTGGAGAATTCGGAGCCCTCAGACACTGCTGGTGGGAAAGTAAAATGGTGCAGCCACTTTGGAAAACAGTTCAGCAGCTCCTCAAAAGATTAAACAGAGATTCCATATACTGCACCCAGCAATTCCACTCCTATCTGTATACCCAAGAGAAATGAAAATACATGTCCATGTAAAAGCTTATGTTCACAGCAGCATTATTCATAGTAGTCAAAAAAAGTGGAAACAACCCAAGTGTCCATCAGCTGATGACTGGATAACAAAATATGGGATATGTATACAATGGAATATTACTCAGCTATAAAAGGAAATGAAATACGGATACATGGATGAACCTTGAAAACACAGCGCTGAGTGGAAGAGCTGTCACAAAAGTGGCAGGATGTTGTGAGTCGCTTACATCGATTGCCCAGAACAGGCAGGACTGTGGGGTAGGGTTGGTGCGGTGCTTCTTTCTGGGGTGCAGAAAATGTTCTCAAAGTGATGGTGGTCATGGCTGCAAGGCTCTGTGAATACAATAAAGCTATTGAGCTTTGCATCTTAAGTGGTATATTGTGTGGCATGTGTATCATATCTCGTTAAAGCTGTCCTACAGCAAATGAACCTCAACCTCTATTTCACCATGCATAAAAATTAACTAAAAAGGATCATAAACCAAAATATAGAAACCAAAACTATAAAACATACAAGAAAACAGGAGAAAATCATTGCAACTTTGTGGGAGGTAAAGATATCTTAGAGTACAAAAAGAATTGATAATTTGGACTCCAAGAAAATTTTAAAATTCTGCTCATCAAAATACCTTGTTAAGAAAAAGAATAGGCAAACCACAGTTGAGACAAAATATTTGTAAAACATATATGTGTCAAAGAATCATATCTAGAATATATAGAACTCTAAAAAATCGATAATAAAAAGAAAAACCACTCAATTAATAAATGGCTAAAAGACTTGAACAGACACTCCACAATAAAAGATAAACAAATGGCCAATTAGCACATTAAATGGGGCTTAATATCTTTAGTGCAAATTAAAACCACAGTGAGCCATTACTTCACCCCCACAAGAATGGCTAAAATTTAAAGCACTGATAATACCTAATATTGGTTGGAATGTGGAGCAACTGGTCGTCTCATACTTTGCCGATGGCAGTATAAAACACTACAACCACTGAGGTAAGTAATTTGCAGTTTCTTGTAAAATTAAACATGTACTTACCATTTGATCAAGATATTCTGCTAGTCCTAGGTATTTACTCAAGAGAATAAAAAACAAATGTCTACAAAAATATTCATACAAAAGAATATTCACATCTGCTTTATTTATTAGAGACAAAAACTGTTATCAGCCCCGAAGTCCATGGATAAACAATTCTGATCTATTCCTAAACTGGAATACTACTCAGCAGTAGAAAGAAACCAACTACCTATTTCTCACAGCACTATACATGAATCTCTAAAGCACCATGTTGAGAAGGAAGGCAAACAAAAAAGAGTGCGTGCTGAGTGACTCCATTCGCGTGAAGTTCAGGAGAGTGCACGAAAACCTATGGGGATAGAAATTGGATCACTGGTCCCTTCTTGCAAAACAGGATTGATGAGAAAGAACCGCACAAAAGGATTTTCGGGGGTTATGAAATGTTCTACGTTTTGGTTGCTGTGGTGGTTACATGAATGTATACATTTGTCAAAACTCATGGAACTGAGCATTTAAAATCTCTGCATGCTGTTGTATTTAAATTATACCTCAATAAAAATGCTACTAAAATCCTCTTCCTTTTTAGCTGGAAATGTTTCAGTGGCTCTCAACTGCTCAGAATCTAACCTCTCTGCCACGCCTGAAGAGAATGGAGTCAGAAACTGGAATAGAGGGTGCCGGGCAGGGTGGGGGGTAGTGAGTGGGGAGTTGCTGTTGGGGTGACAGGGAAGTTTTGGTGATGATAGCACAACACTGTGAACATAATTAAAAGCACTGAAACACATTTGAATGTGGTCAAGATGGGAAATTTCAGGTTGCATATATGTTACTGGAATAAAAATTTAAACAAACAAAGAAACATATAACATGAAGGTTGAACCCTAATGTAAACCATGGATTAGAGTTAATAGTGAAGCTATAATAATATTGCGTCATCAGTTCTAACAAATGTACCACACTAATGCATGGTGTTGAAAAAAGGGACTGGGGCATGACTTCTATAAACCTACAAACTTCTCTAAGAAAAAAACAAAACTGGAGCCTACTTGTCAGCAAGTGTGGGCATGTCATCCAGTTGGAAAAAGTAAAATAAAACAGACAGCCATAAAGGGCCCTGAAAGCTGCCAACAGCTGGATACTGCTCCCCACGGAGCATAACGAATTTCACAGAATCAGCAAGTGTCAGACGGGGCGTTGCTACGACTGTGAGCCCCCACCCCACCCCCACCTACGATTCCCTTGCCAGGTGCCAGGGCCCTGTGGGAACTCAGGCCCGGTTCTCTCAAGGGGACACGGGTAAAGCAGTTGAGGTCTCCCCCTTCGAGAGCAGACGTGAGTGACAGGCAGCACTTCTCGGATGCCTCCGGGGATCAGGCCCCATGTGCTTGACGAGTTAAATCACCCGAATTAGAGCCAACTGCAGCTCCGTAGGAGAACGAGCATCAAGGTTCCTGGGAGGGAGAACGCAGCTTTCTCTTAGGGTGCCTTTACAAGGCTGGCCCCTCACCAGTCTGAGAGCCTGAACCGCTCAAGACACCCCCCGTCCACCGCAGCAGAGAGAGAAGTCAGGCACGTAAGGGTCATCTTCCCTAAAAGGCTGGCCCCTGGTGGACACTTCCGGAACTCCTTCTGTCCCCCGCACGGCGCAGCGTCCTTCCGAAAGCTGACTGTCCCTCCGTCGAGCTCTCTCGGCTTGAGGCTAAGAGCTCCGACGGCTCTGCTTCACCCGCACCCCTGCACCGGTTCTGAGAGAGCTGAGTTTACTATCTAGCACTTGGGGGTGAGGGATTTCACAGTCCTATGAAGAGAAAACATGAGATTCTTTGGTTTTCCCAAGATTTGCAAGGATTTTATCTCAATTTAACAGCTACTATTGTAGAACAATTTATGCCGAGAAAAGTGAAACTGGAAACATTTCTTAACCAGTCTTATGATTGAGAAAGTAGAAACCCGCCTTCAGCCGAAACGACGACAGAGCCGGCAACTGTCACTGACGCGGCACTGAGCCCTTCTCGGAAGCCGGGGAGCCCTCCTTCGCGTTCCCGACGCTGTCGGGCGAGGTCACTCCGGGGAGCAGCCGGGAGGCCGTGCCGTTCGCTCCGGAGGGGCTCAGCCCTGGACGCGATGTCCCGGCCCCACCCAAGGCCACCCGCAGGCCAAGCGATCGGGGGGGGGCATCTGTTCAGTCTCCCCCTCGGGGAGTCCGAGGAGAACCGCGACTCTAGCCCAACGCCCTCCTGTTTTAAGAGGGACCCGAGGCCGGGGGCCGCATAGCTCAGGAGGGGCCCTCGGACTGTGCAGCCTCCGGGAGGGAGCCCTGGGCGCTCCCTGTTGAATTCCCAAACTAGACGCCCCACGAGGGTTACAGAAAAGCCCAAATTCCTCTCAGACTCTGCCCGGTGTCCCCCTGGCCCCTCCAGGACAGAAGCCCTGGGCTTTCCCCTGTCCCTGTTCCTTCAGCACATCCCTGCCCTGGAGCGTCATCTCGGGATTGCTGGCCAAACTAATGAACGGACGCCTGCTGGTATTTGTGCGTCCGCTTCATTATCCACCGAGTATTATCCACCTGGCGTGTGATCCCGGCCCCCTCGGAGCAGGAGGACCGGAGGCTCACGTTCCCCTCTCTCAGGAGGACTTTACGGGAACACGGCGGGCCGGCGCAGGAGGTGCTGACCAGCGTTTCAGGGTCCATTGCAGCCAGCCGACGGGGGCTTTCGGTGGCGAGAGTCTCGTTAACCAGAATCCCCTGGTTGAGCCGGTCGGGGCCTGGGGCCCTGCATTGTGACTCCCGCGTGCACCGACGAGTGAGGAGGCTTTAAAGCAGGTTCCCTTGGGCACCCGCTACCCAGGGTGATGGCGGGGTGGGTGCAGCCCCTGCATTTAGAGACCAGGAAACCGGGGCTCCGGGGCTGTGGCTTGTCCTCACACGCACATTGGAAGCAGGAGAGAGGACGAGACCGGCTGTCCCGCCGGCGGCGGCCTGATCCCGTGCAGCATCTGAGGGGCCCCTGCTGCAGGGGTGGGGGCGGCGGGGAGCCCCCAGGCGGGCCGCAGCCGTCACCAGGGAGCCTGCACCCTCCTCCCCAGGACTGACAACATCCTACCGCACTGCCTTCGGTGCTCGGCTCTCACATCCCTCCCTCTGCCCTGTGTCGTCCACGGGACCACGGGGCTTGCTCCCAAGGAGCCACGGGACGGGAACTCGGAGCCAGCTGGCCCTGTCGCCAGCCCAGGGTGCCAGACCCAGAAAAATCCTGAGATTTTTTCCAGCCTGTTGCCTTTCACCTGCTAAATTTAGTTTGTTTTAAGCAGTGACATTTCTTTCTCAAATGGAATCACACACACGTCCAACGTGGAAAGCAGAGGGGAGCAGAGTGTGGGGACAGCACAGCCTGCTCAGGCTCCCTGCTTCCTGGAGCCCATTTGGAAAACCTGTGGTATGGGGCCTAAAATCAAGGTTTGGTGCTAGCGCTGCCTCGGCGTCCGAGGAGGCTGGGGTCCCAGGGCCTAACCACCTCCATGTCGGGGCCGAGTAGGGGCTTCTGTTCCCCGCCAGCTGCCTTGAATTACTCGAACAAGCCAACTGCAGCCCCCGGGCTGGGGTGTCTGGCCCACCCTTGACCCGCTGCCCGTGTCATCCATCCAGCACCGGGTGTCGGGGGCTCACCACCTGAGGGCTGGGAGGAGGTGACCAAAACCACACGGAGAGAAGCTGACCCTCCCCTTGAGCGAGCGAGGCCCGGCCTCGAGGGTGGGTTTCCCGCGGCCAGGGCCAGCTGGACCCAGCTCCAGGTCCCGGGACCCAGGCCAGGGCCCAGCGGAGCCAGCGGCAGGGAGGACGCCGGGCTCCTGGCCAAGGACATGCGACAAGCAGTCGTTTACGGCCCGCTCCCGGCCGTCTGCCCCACACCGAGGCAAGGCGCCCACAGTTCCTCCGAGAAGTCCCCACCTCCCCACCAGGGGCGAGCTGGACCCAGGGCTGGGGCGCCGCTGCCTGCGGCCGGCGTGCACGGAGCAGCTGGGCACTGGGCGGGATGAGCCACCCAGGGCCCCTGTTCCTGCTCTTTGCCGCCGAGCGCTCTGCCGGCCACCCCTCTCCTGCGGTGGGCGGTGGGCAGGTGGGCGTCTGGCAGCTTCCAGCTGCGGCCATCGGTGTCCCGGCCAGCGGCCTCGCCACCTCCCTAGGCCTGGCCAGCAGAGCAGCCGAGGGTTCATGGTTTATTGTAAACAGAGTCGGGAGGGGAAGGCTTCATGGTGCCCCTGTCCCCAGGGACGTGGACGAGACCCACCCCTCTCCCCGGAGCCCGCGGCCCCTGCAGCCGCCGTCCGAGGCCGGTCCTGGGGCCCTGGATGTGCTCAGGGGCCTGGGCGGGGGGCCCAGACTCATAGGAACCTTTCAGAAGGGAAAAATTAGGGGACCAATGTA
>PVKY010003825.1:0-20698 GCA_004027775.1 Bradypus variegatus
GTGTGCTAAGTGGATACTAGCACACCTTTGCTCCAGGTATTTATTTGTTTCAGGAGATAAGGGATAATCTAGGTTTACATCAGAAGGGATAATCTAGGTTTAGGACAAGGGTTAACCGTTGTCCTCATAGTCACAAGACACATATCTTTACAGGGCATGCATGCGGCCCAGCATTCCAGGTCACCACCCTAGATACAGTCTAAGTAACATGAAAGACTTGGTTACCCCCAGTTTCCCAGTTGAAGCATTTTTAAGAGTACAATTCAGTGGCATTTATTACATTCACAAAATTGCGCTACCATCACCACTATCCATTACCAAAACCATCACCCCAAATAAGAACTCTGCACCTATTAAACAATAACCACCACCTCCCATTTCCCATCTCCCCCAGCCCCCGCTAACTTCTCATCTACTTTCTCTCTCTACAAATCGGCTTATTCTAGAAATTTCCTGTAAGCAAAATCATATAATACCTGTCCTTTTGTGTCTGGCTTATTTCCCTCAATGTGACATCTTAAAGATTTATCTGTGTCGTCACATGTATCAGAACTTCATTTCTTTTAACGGCCAAATAAATGCACCACATTTTGTTTATCCATTCATCTGCAATGGACACTCGGGTTGCTTCCATCTCTGGGCTATTATGAATAATGTTTCTTTGGTTTTTTATTGAGGTATAATTTATATATAGTAAAATTCACCACATATATAGTTGCATAACTACCACCACAACCAAGATATAGAAGAACATTTCCACCACCCCAAAGACATTCCATTGTCCCTGCGTATACAACCCCAGCTCTGGCAACCACTGACCTGCTTTCTGTTACTACAGTTTTGCCTTTTCCAGAAGACCCTATGAATGGAATCACACATTAACAGCCTTTTGAGTCTGGCTTCTTTCATTTAACATAATGCATTTGAGGTTTGTCTGTTGTTTTGTGTAGCAGTAGCTGGTTCTTTTTTATGGCCGAGTAGTATTCCGTTGTACAGATAGATCACATTCCATTTATCCACTGACCCATCGGAGGATATTCCGGTTATTTCCAGCGTTTGGTCATTACCAAGAAAGCCATGGTGAACACCCACGGGAGGTGTTTATGTGAACATAGATTTTATTTCACTCACATGTTTCTCAGCAGTGGGATTACCAGATCGTATAGCCAACTTGTTCTGAAAGTCTTTTGGATGAACAGGCGAACTGTTGACACTTGTAGCAATGCAATTATTTTTTTATTATAGCTTTATTGTCACCCGTGTCACATCCCACATGAGCCGAGTGTGCTAAGCATTCTACACTTCAGCATCTTACTCGCTGGGTGACCTTGGGCAAGTCACGTGACCACTCAGGGCCTCAGTTTGCCCACCTGTGAAATGGGGGCAACACTAGTCCCACCTCAGAGAGCTATTCTGAGGATTAAATGAATTAATACAAGTCGCGCACTCAGGACAGGCCTGGCACATGGTGCAGCCATGTCAGCATCAACTGTCATTAAAATGTGTGTCAGCCAGCCAATCTCAGGTTGTCCCCCGGGAGGGAACACCACCCTTATTCCCGTTTTACAGAGGAGTAACCCAAAGCACCGAGAGATCAAGCAGGTTGTGCAAGATCAAGCAGGGAGTAAGTAAGTATAAACAAGGGGTCCAGGATTTGCAGAGGCAAGCTAACTCCAGACCCGCCCTCGTAGCTCCTCCAAATCAAGAGCCCAAGATTGGCGGAGGTTTCCGCAGAGTCCACTTTTCCAGTAATATTCTGACATGCCCACTCATTTGCCCAGGTCAAGGGAGAGCTTTGTTTTTTTTCCCTAAAAAGTTAAAAAAATCTTCTGGAACATGTGTCTGGCTTTCTTGAGAAGGAAGGGGGAATTCCCAGCTTTAAGGGAAACACAAGGACACCCCTGGCCCCATGTTTCCTTGCCCTCCAGTGTGACAAGAAGCGTTTGTAAAACCAGAGCCACGTTAACACTTTTGAAGACCAAAACATCAGCAAAAAGATGTTGCCACCATATTTGTAACTCCCAATTAAATTCACACTAAAAATCCTAGAGTGTAAGCGTGAGGAAGTCCACAAAGCTCTGTTTTTGTTCCCCCATGATGATGACTCGCCTGCTATTATGCTATTATTTATTTACGTAACTTTTTAAATACAAAATTCTCCCCCACAACTGGTTCAGGACCCCTGTCGCATCCTAGTCCAAAGTTCTTGCCGACATGGTTTTCCTGAGGTCGGTGAGTGGGCAAGGGAGGTCAGGACAGCAAGGGAAGGCCCCTGGACTTCTTTCTCCGGGGTCTTAGCCTGCACGAGGGTGGGTAGTCAGTTGCCAGAAGTTTTGCTGTGGTCCCAACGGTGGGGGGGGGGTGGCTCAGCAGCCCACCACTGAACAAAACGGTGACTCACCCTTTTCACAGCTTCCCTTGTGCCAGGCCTGCCCTCTGCACTTTACAAATGTCAACTCTCGTAAACTTCAGAATCCTAAAGGGAAGATACAACTGCTTTCCCCATTGTGCAGAAGGGGAAACCGAGGCTGGGAACCATCACGGAACCAGCCCAAAGTCACACAGCTGGGAAGTGCTGGAATCAGGAATCAAACCCCGCTCTTGAGCCAACATCATGGGGCCCTGGCCTCCTGGGCTGCCTTCCAGGACCCCCATCCCCCTGCCCCTTCTTCCCTCTGCCTCTTTCCACACCTCCTTTCCCCATCAGACCCGTCCTTGATCCCGGGCACCCCAAACTCAGAGCCTCCCGCAAATAAGGAAGTGGAAGCACGGAGAACTGTGTCCACTCCCCAAATCAAAAAGGTAGTGGGGAGAGAAAAAGAAGCAGGTGCATCAAAGCAACCAGGAATATTTATGAAACATGCCCGGCGTTCCAAGCCTTGTCCCAGGCCCTGGAGACCCAGCGGGGACAGGATGGGGTCCTAAGAGGTCACGGCCTGAGTGTGTGGGGGAAGTCAGGGTGAAAACCAAGGGGCAAGATAATTTCAGATTTCAGTGTCAGGTGCTCTTAAGACATTGTGTGAAGTAAAAGGCACGAGGGGAGGGACTGGGAGGCGTCTCCCGAGAGGTGTGCTTTGCACCTGAGAATACTGCAGTGCACGCTGCCACACACACACACTCACTCAGAGGAACAGCTCTGGGGCTTCCGACTGCATCTTCCCCACGGCCCGCAGGAACGGGCGCGGGGGTATTTCTATGCCCATGTTACATAAGGGGGACTTATGGCCGGGAGACTTGGGGGACGGGGCGGGGCAGCCGCGGGGGCGGGGCCACTTCCAGCCCCGCCCCGCCCCAGTCGGCGAGGCGCGTCCTGGGAGCGGGAGTGCGTCGTCCCCCGCGGAGCCACGCAGGGGGCGGGGCTCACGGCCTGCCGAGCCGGCGGGCGGGGCAACAGCAGACTCCGATTGGCTCTCCGCGGGGAAGGGGTGGGCGGAGCCACCTCCGTTCGAAGAGTGCGCGCCACTGCAAGGCGTTGCAGAGGCTCTGCGCGGAAGGGGCGGGGCCGCGCGCGGGCGACCGTTGGCGGCGCGGCCCCGCCCCGGACATCGCGCGTCGCGGGGCGTGCGGCGGCGATTGGCCAGCGCGGCGCGGGGGGCGGGGCGGAAGGTTCTGGAGGGGGCTGGCGGGCTCTGGAAGCTTCCGCCGGGCGGGTATATAGGGTCCAGGAGCGGGAGGCGGCGGAGCCGGGGCGCGGCAAGAACGGGGCGGTGGGTCGCAAACAGGAGCCATGGGCAAGGACTACTACCAGACGCTGGGCTTGTCCCGGGGCGCGTCGGACGAGGAGATTAAGCGGGCCTACCGCCGCCAGGCGCTGCGCTACCACCCGGACAAGAACAAGGAGCCCGGCGCCGAGGAGAAGTTCAAGGAGATTGCCGAGGCCTACGACGTGCTCAGCGACCCGCGCAAGCGCGACATCTTCGACCGCTACGGGGAGGAAGGCGAGTGTGCGCGTGCGCGCGGGGACGGGGCGCGCCCCCGCCGTTTGACAGGCGGGGAAATCGAGGCCCAGCGGATGCCCCCGGCCAGCCCGGGGAGCCGCTGCCGCCCGCCCGCGGGGCTCCCGCCCTGGGGGGAGGATCCTGGCCGCGTCGTTCTCCCAGAAGCTTCTAGCAAGCCAGGGCGGCGCCTCCCTGGGTGCTGCCACCCACGGCCCCGGAGGCCCCCGGCGTACCTGGGTGCACCTGGGCTTGCAGGTCTAGGGCGGCTCTGGGCACGATCCGCGTGGTGGGGGCGCTCGTCGTCCCCTTGGGTCCTTGCGGTGCTGGAGAGAGGTCATCTTGCCCGGTGCTGCCCGGGCCCAACACGTAGGGAGAGGCGGGCCGGGGTGACCCTCTTCGGGGCGGGGGAGAGAGGAAGAGGCGTTGTTGTCCACTTGCCTGTTGATGACTCAGTCTGGCTTCTGGGCTCAAGAAACGAGCAGACTTTATGTAAGATGGTGGCAGCTCATGCCCGCGCGGGGTGGTGGCAACTGGAAAATCGCGGTTTCTTTTTTGCTTGCTTCTCTGCTTTTCCCACATATGCTCTTAGCCCTGAGATTTCGAGAGTAAACAAGGAAGATCTACGTCGGATGGTCCTTTGTATCTGATCTATCGTAAATCTTTGTAACATTGCAGGAAGGGTGGGCTAGCCAAAAGGTGGCCCAGAGCTTCAGTGTCCCCAAGAAATGCCTGCCCCAGGGCTTGGGCAGGTAACCACTGTCATGTTGGCCTGAAAGTGTCTGGAAAGTGGGTCTCTGCTGCTGCAGGAGCTTAGTGTTCTTCCCAGCAGGCCCTGTGGAATTCCTCGCTGAAGGGTGTCTGAGCTCTTTTCTGTCTTGCAAATCTCCTAGAGAAGATCCTGTCAGTTGTCTGATGCCTGCTGGTTTTGCTTTTCAGGCCTGAAGGGCGGTGGTCCCAGTGGTGGGGGCAGCAGTGGTGCCAACGGGACCTCTTTCAGCTATACATTCCATGGAGACCCCCACGCCATGTTTGCCGAGTTTTTCGGTGGTCGCAATCCCTTTGATAACTTTTTCGGGCAGCGGAACGGAGAAGAAGGCATGGACGTCGACGACCCGTTTTATGGCTTCCCCGGGAACATGGGGGGTTTCACCAACATGAACTTCGGCCGCTCCCGCCCTTCCCAGGAGCCTGCCCGGAAGAAGCAGGATCCCCCCGTCACCCATGATCTCCGGGTCTCGCTCGAAGAGATCTACAGCGGCTGCACCAAGAAGATGAAAATCTCCCACAAGCGACTGAACCCGGACGGAAAGAGCATTCGCAACGAAGACAAGATCTTGACCATCGAAGTGAAGAGAGGATGGAAAGAAGGGACCAAAATCACCTTCCCCAAGGAAGGAGACCAGACCTCCAACAACATTCCAGCCGACATTGTCTTTGTTTTAAAGGACAAGCCACACAACATCTTTAAGAGAGATGGCTCTGATGTCGTCTACCCAGCCAGGATCAGCCTTCGGGAGGTAAGGCGCTGGGCAGCATGGTGTCTGAGGAGGACAGGGCTGCTTTTTGAAGCAGGCAGTGTTGGCTCAACAAATACTAGTGAGGGCTTGGTGTGAGCCAGGCTGGGGGGTGTGCAGCAGCAAACAAGACTGTCCAGAGCTCTGTCAGTGCTTTGTCCTGGTGACCTGGTAGATTTGGGGGCAGGGTCTCAGCTGCAGGGACCCAGTGGCTCTCACCTCTCACCAAACCACCTCTTGGCGGTAGTGGTGCTTCTTAAGGCATTCTTTGTCTAACATCATCCCTTTGCTTTCCAAGGCTCTGTGTGGCTGTACAGTGAACGTCCCCACTTTGGATGGCAGGACCATACCCGTCGTTTTCAAAGATGTCATCAGGCCCGGCATGAGGCGAAAAGTTCCCGGAGAAGGCCTCCCCCTCCCCAAAATGCCTGAGAAACGTGGGGACCTCATTATTGAGTTTGAAGTGATCTTTCCTGAAAGGATTCCCCAGACGTCAAAAACCGTACTCGAGCAGGTTCTTCCGATATAGTCACCTGCACTCCCCAAGGACTGACCAGGGACCTTTCCAGAGCATGAGGATTTCTGGACCGTTTCACCAGTTATGGGCCCATAGGAGGGCCCAGGGAGGGCTTTCATACTGCTGAATGTTTTCCAGAGAATATATTACAATCTTTCAAAGTCGCGCACTAGATTTAAGTGGTTTTTCGAGCGATAGGGTGGCAGGAGGTGAGGCGTGCAGGAGAAAGTGCCCAGTCTGTCCCACTGGGTCCTGTGGTCCTTCCGGGGTGGACCGCACCTCTCCTTAGCCTCCCCCCAGGGTGAGAAGCAGGCCTACAGCTGGACTTGACCCTCTAGTCCCTTAGTCTCCAGCTGCTAGGGAGGCCTAAACTGCCACCTTAGTTACCTGCCCGGTACATGCCTCCCCTTCCATTATGTGATAAGTCTGTTTTATTCTGTATTTGTCTTCAATGTCTTGCTCTTCCTTTGGAGACTCCCATCTTCCATTTTGCCATCTCAATTTGAGAACCCAGGCTATCTCTGCAGAACTGCCCGGCCGGTGCCCACAAGCAATACCTCCTTCAAGCGGGACCAAGGGAGCCGGCCTTGAGTGAGTGAGTCGTACAGCAGCCTCTCCTGCTGAGGCCTGGGGGCCCAGCTGGAGCAGGGAGGGGGGCTCTGGGGAGGCTGAAAATGCTTGTTGACAGCTCACTCTGTTTCCTTTCCTGTCAGGCAATCTCCTGGCGTACCTGGAGCATTAACAGAAATCCTGGTCAGTTTTTTTGTTCCTTTCTGAACTAACGGACTCTAGACTCTCAAAGGGATCTGATCCTTTTGAATTTTGCACAGCCCTGACTGTAATCCCTTTTGATAAAAGGGTCTTTGCTTCTGATTATAGGAGCACTGTGGATCGCCTGTAAATCTGTTTTTATAATTCCGTGTAAAGTTGGCATGCACGCAAACGAAGCCAGTCCCCAACAGCTCCGGCTCTGTATAGGGCCAGGTTGGAATTCAGAAGAAATCTTGGGGAAAGGGGGCATTGGAACGAGTGTCCATCCCCCAGAGGCCAGTCTGGTGCTCAGCCCTTCAGACTCATTAAGTTGCCACTGCCGACACAAGACCAAAAGGTGTGACCTGTCAAAGCGTCGCGCGTCGGCATTAAAGACTGATGCTAACTCAGGGGAGCAGTCCTGCAACTCTGTTTGAGGGCTCTGCTGGCTGGGGGGGAGGGGGTCTCTGCATGGGCGTAAGTCTCCTGGGCCTGAGGTGAGAAGAAAACCCACCCAGACTCCAGATCCAAACATCTAAAGAGACCCAAGTGCAGTGGATTCAAAGTTGCCTCTCTGTGTTTTATTTGTTTGTTTGTTTGTTTTTTAATGAATGTTGGGGGAAGAGGAGCTGGCTCCTACTTCTGTCTTCCAGGTGCCCTGACTTCCTCCCTCTGGGGATGGTGCTGGGGCCAAGGGGAGGTGTGTGGTCTGCCTGCTGAGTTCCGGTCTACTCCTTGCTTACCAGAACAGGCTGGGTGTCTGGGCCTGGCCAAACCAGAACCAGAATTCCAGCAGCCAGGGAGTCGGCCCAGGCCCCACCCCAGAGCAGACCTACTTCCTGCCCTCACTTTATTTGGAGGCCACTGAAGGTACTTTTTCTTTGTAGCTTTATTTGAGGAACTGGTTTTATTATAAAGTAAGCAGCTACCCAGACTTCAAACAGCATTGCTGCTTTGGTACAGAACGTCTCAAAGTCAAAACCTAATTGGAATAGGGATTACATTGCTTTCCAACTGAAGCAGTTGAATCTCTGAAAACAGTCCAGGGGCACTGCTGTCCAGTAGTTTTTCTGCATCGGTGGGAATGGTTGTTAACTATTTTATTTAAACTTCTTTGAAATTCTGTAAAACTAAAAACTGTGTCCCTTGGCTGCACTAGCCACTGGTGACCCGGTGGCTGCTACTGGACCGCCCAGGTCTGGGGGGCTCTTTACCCAAATATGATTCCTTAGTCACTTAAAAAAAAAAAGCGGCCAAGCCAGGAGTTGTCGTCCTGGTTTGAAGGTGGCCCCTGGCAGAGCCAAGGGAGACCTGACTGTAAAATCTTTTACTGGGCAACCTTAGGCCTCAGGGTCACGTTCATGCAGAGCTGGCCCTGGCCTCAGTGGCCTCCCAGATCCCCAGGTCTGCCATCCTATCCAGTCCCTTTCATTGCAGAGTGAGTCCCTGTGAATTTTACGTAAGAGTGCCCCTGCCAGAGAGCACACACAGCTGGCCTGGGGTGCCAGTGAAGGGGATAGGTGTGTGGTACTTTGTGAAGAAAGTTCATGGTAGAAAAAACAAAACCAGCGTAGAGAGATTGGCTGTCCCCTGAGAAGGTTTTCTACAGGGCCAGTGGGTGTATTTGCAGAGGTGCCTTGGTGCTTATGCAAGAAACCTTTTCTCGCTGGCTTGGCTTCTTTTTCCTGTATTTTGTCTTTTCCCACGCCGCCCTCAAAGCTGGGCTCTGAGCTCCTTGCATGTTGGTACATGTGGAGCTTCCTCATTCTTCAGGGACCCACCTGCAAAATAATCCTGTGTACTCAGCATTTCATCTGCACACGATCTGCACGCAGTACCAAAGTAAAACTGCGTGTGCATCGAACACGGTGAGAACGACAGCCCCCCTTGGCTCCTGCAGACCTGCAGTATTATGTTAAAATATAGTATTTTACATAAAATACAGCTGAAAATACAGCCTTGTATTTTAACTTAAAAAAATTGGCCTTCCTTCAAGAGGAAGAGTCTGCTTATATAAGCATAACTTCAAAATTTACAATTTCATTTTGTTTGGATGTGTGATCACAGCATGAAACAAAAGGTTGCATAAATGAGAAATCCCCTCATCACTCCGTTCACCAACCAGCGAGTTCTCGCTCCTGTGCCTTTCCTGAGCTGCTGGACGATGCACACGTTCTTCCCTGTTGGACCGCTACCCCTTTTTTTCTCTTTTCCTCCCATATAGTAATATGTTGGGGGAAATAAAGTGCTTCCCTCATGCCTGGTAAGGCCACACCTTTTATTGTGCCAAGCTTGGGGAGTGGTGAGGATCCAGTTCAGAGTTTGGTGCCCCTGCTCCTTCTGTGGTCATTGTCCCTAATTCCAAATTTATGTCCCAACTCTGCCAATTCTACCTGTGCAGCCTCGGGCAGATGACTTAACCTCCGTGTGCCTCAGTTTCTTCAGCTGTAAAATGGCCATAGTAACTGTACCTCTCTTAGAACATAGGGATTTAAAGATATGGAACTGAGCCAGGTATAACTGAGAACAGGGCCTGGCATAGAACAAGTACTGTGTCACTTATCATCATCACACCCCATGCAGGGTGGGGTGTGGGTACGATGGGTACTTCTTTCTAAAGTTCAGAGAAGGCTTCTTACCCCAGGGCTTGTATGTGGGGTGAGGGCCTCTTGGATCAGTGCTCTCAGCTGAGTTCCAGGAATGGCCTCCCCAGGTGAGCTGCTGGACCTTCTGTTACCCACAGTGCCAGCCCTGGCCCTCTCACCCAGCCTGAGGAAGCTGTACCTGAAGCAGGCTCACACCCATGTCCACTTTTAATGTCCTGCTCATTCAACAAGGCAGTGCTTCCTTCCAGCTGCAGAGCGGGCAGGCCTGGCTTTGAATCCTGGCTCTGCCACTCCACTGCTGGGTGCTCTTGGGCGAGTGGCTTCACCTCTCTGAGCCTCAGCGGCCTCCATTGAAAAACGAGAAAAATGAAGGCACAGATACCATAGCAGTGTTGTGGGAACAGGGTGAGGTCGTGTAGCAGGGAGGCAAAAAGACATGGCGGAAAAGAACTCAGCTTCCAGAGGGCGATGGTGCCGGGTTCAAGTCCTGCTCACTGCGTTCCCTTGAGCAAATGACAAAATCTTCCAACCTTAGTTTTCTCCTGTGTAAAATGGGACTGATGACAGCAGCTCTCACATCCCCAACCTTCCAGAGCTAGAGTTCAACTAGCTAGCCCATGGGGAGAGCTTCACGCATACCCAGCACAGAGCCAGTGTACAATAAACTGTGAGCTATTATTTCCAAAGTACTTCACCAAAAACCTGGTCTCTATGAGCTCCTGTTGTTTTGTTGTTGTTAACACACTCAGCACAGGACCTGACACGTAATAAGCATTCATTCACTAGAAGTTTATTGAGCACATAGTGTGTGCCTGGCCATGTTCTAAAGGCCAGGGATATAAAGTGAACAAAACTGGCAAAAATCCCTGCCTTCGTGGAGTGATGGTCAAGTGGGGGAGAAAAGAAAGAATTGAGAATAAATACCTAAAATGCTAGATGGTGATTAAGAATGATGGAAAAATGAAAACGGGAGTGGAGAGGGTTGGGTGCAGGTTTTAACACCCAGGCAGATGCCTCGCTGAGGTGACCTCTGAGCAGACTCGAGGAAGGTAAGAAGCTATTGATGCCAGCATCCGAGAGGAGAGTGTTCTGGGCACGCACAGCACAGCTTGTGCAAAGGTCCTGGGGCAGGAGCATGCCTGAGTGCTTTAAAGAACAGCAAAGACAACTCTGAGGCTGCAGTGGAATGAGCAAGGGGGATAGGGAGGACTGGGAGGGAGTGAGGACAGGAAGGGGGTGGGGGTAGATAGTGCAAAGGCCGGGGGGCAGCAGAGAGGACTTTGGCTTTTCCTCTGAGGGAGGTGAGAGTTTGGGAGGGTTTTCAGATTTTATTTTAATCTTCCTTTGGGTTAAGAGGGTGTTCACTGTATTGTCTGGTCAAGTCCCTGAGATATTTCATCACTCTTTTTGTGAAATTTCAAAGCCCCAACCTCTGTCTCGAAATAGCACAAAACACAATATTTTCCAGTAAAACCCTGGCCTTAAAGGGCAAGCGCTCATTTTCCACCCACAGCTCAGAGAACGCTTGTGTGATCTACTGACTCCACCCAGCACCAGCCTGATTCCCTCTGTATTCATAATTATTCAGACAGTTTTTTTTTTTTGGAGGGGGGAGGAGACAACCCCAGGGAAATACTCCAGAAGTCCCTACTTTGGAGTGACCCCAAGTTTCTTTCCAGTCACCAATGAAGTCCTTATAATCTGCGTGTCACCATTCGCAGCGCGGCACTTGTCCCAGAGCTGGCCCTCTGAATGTTCGTCGAATGAATGGACAAATGGGTGAATGAATGAATCAGTAATTAAGTGACCAAGTGATTCAGACGACAGGACCTGCAGCATTTGTCCTGTGGCCACTTCAATGTGCGGAGGGAGGACAACCGGCCCTGGGGTTTGCCTGTAGCCTTCCCAAGAGGGGGCCTCCCCTCACCCCAGGTCCTCCATCCCCCAGTAGAGAGAAGCAAATGTTCACCCTGGCCGCAGGAAAACCCCTCTCTCCTGGGGTGGAGGTGAGGAGCTGTTCCTATGTCACAGTCCACGTATTTAGTTATTGGACACCATTGCCGGAGACGAGACCTGGAGAGGGGAAACATGTCAGGCCCATGGCACTTCCTCAACTCCCAGTCTCTTGGGAGACACAGACTGGGGTGTCTGAGCTTCCTGGGGCTACTGTAGCCAATGACCACAAACCAGGTGGCTTAGACAACAGAAATGTGTTCTCTCCCCGTGCAGGAAGCAAGATGTTGAAAGTCAAGGTGTGGGCAGGGTCAGATCCTTCTGGAAGCTCCTAGGGGGACAGTGATAGGAGGTGGGGGCGTAGGTGGTACAGGGTGCACCGGTTTGGATGCATTATGTCCCTCAAAACGCCGCCATCTTTGATGCAGACTTGTGGGAGCAAACGTACTAGTGTTGATTAGGTTGGAACTTTTTCATTGTTTCCATGGAGATGTGACCCACCCAATGATGAGTGACATTTTTTATTAGCATGTGACCTCTTGATTGAATATTTCCATGGAAATGCCTCACCCATTCAGTGTGGGTCTTGATTTAATCACTGGAGTCTTATATAAGAGCTCAGAGAGAAGGAGTTTGCTGCTGCAGCTCAGAGAGACATTTTGGAGGAGGCCATTGAAATCAGACTTCTGCTGATGCTTTGGAGATACTAGCCCAGAGTTTGCTCCAGAGAAACTAAGAGAGCACAAAATGCCCCAATGCACAGGAGCTGAGAGAGGAGCTGGAACACAACACAGGACCAGCAGACACCAGCTTCATGCCTTCCCCCTGACAGGTGTTCTGGACGCCATCAGCCACTTTTCAGTGAAGGTACTCTCTTATTGATGCCTTAGTTTGGACACTTTATGGCCTTAGTGTAACCAAATAAACCTCCTTTATAAAAACCAATCCATTTCTGGTATTTTGCATAACGGCAGCATCAGCAAACCGGAACACAGGGCCTGGTGGCACTCCCCTCCCTAAGTCTCTCTGACTTCTTTTCTCATATAAGGACAGTTGCTGTTGGATTTAGGGCTCAGATGTAACTAAGATCCTTAGCTTAATTACACCTGCAGAGGCTCTTATCCCAAATCATTACAGTGTGAGTTTCTGTGTGGACGTATCTTTTTTTTTGGGGGGGTAGGGAGGGGGAAAACCTTCAAGCCAGTACCTGGGGCAAGGCAAGGAGCTGGGAGGGAGGCACCTGACAGGCTTCACACATGTCAGGGCCTCGAGGCCAGGTGTAGCCGGGATCAGGGAGGACAGGGTGGGGCTGGAGATGAGCTGAGCAGGAGCGTCTGGGGCCCGCTGGGACAGGCCGGGTGCTCTAGGCGGAGGAGAAGCTGGTTCGGAGGGTCCCCGTACGATTACACTTTCCCCCTGGGCGCTGGGGACGGGACGGGGGCTTGTGTCCATGGGAGCCGGGCTTTCCTTGGGAAGATGAGGCCTGTTTCCAGAAGCAACGCCCTGACTCTCAGGGAAGGGTTGTCCTGGGGAGGGTCCTTGGGAGAGGAGGGACTTCAGGTCCCCCTGGGGGGAGCAGATGTGGGGGCCTAAGGTGAGAGTCTGGAGGCCAGGGCGGAGGCTACCACAGTGGTCCAGGTGGGAGAGGACGGGGCCAAACCAAGACTGGCCGCGGAAGAGGTAGGAAACAATTCAAGACGAATTTTGAAAGTAGAGCTGACAGGATTTGCTGACAGATAAGAGGCGGGGTGGTAAGAGAAAGCCAGGTGTTATAGGTTGAACTATATCCCCTAAAAAGACATTTTCGAGTCCCAACCACCACCACTACCCCCGGTACCCATGAATCGGCCTCATTGGGAATAGGCTCATTGCAGATGGACATGGTTAAGTTAAAATGAGGACAATCCTTTAATCCAATAAAGGAAGAGACGTGACACAGAAATACAGAAAATACCGCCATGGGAAGATGGAGACAGTTTGGAGGGATGGATCTGCAAGCCAAGGAAAGCCAGAATGGCTGGGCAAACCTCAGGAGCCAGAAGAGGCCCAGAAGGGCTTTGGAGAAGGCATGGGCCTGCAAATTCCTTGATTTCAGACTGTGGCCTCCAGAACAGTGAGAGAATAAATGGCTGGCGTTTTAAGCCCGGGTTCCCTCTCTCCACCCCCGCCCCAAGTTAGTGGTTGTTTGTTACAGCCGCTAGAAGGAACCATGACGCCAGGCATCAGGGCCGATTCCACATTTGGGTTTGGGGCCCTGAAGGATGGAGCTGCCGTCGCCAAGATGGGAAAAGCAGGTGAATGGCAGGTTTAGGACACAGATCAGGACCTCGATTCCAGACATGTTCGGTTTGAGGCGCCACAAGATGTCCTGGTGGAAAAATCAAGTTAGAAACACCCCTCAGGGGTTTCAGGGAGAGATCCAACATGTGCCAGGGCTGTTCAAGAGAACTCTGCGAGCTGCCAAGGTAATTAAAAAAAAAATTTTAATGGCAGCTAACGTTACATATACATGATGTAAAATTTCCCATTTTAAACACTTTCAAGTATACAATTCAGTGGGACTGATTATATGTGCAATATTGTGCCACCAACACCCCAAAGAGAGACTCCACCCGTTAAGCAGGCTGTCCCCATTCCCCAGCCCAGGCATGCTTCTTGATCTGTAAAATCGGGTGGGCGCTAGCTAACTCGTTAGTTAACAGGTAGCCTCACCCCACCCATGCTGCCCCCTCCTGCCCTCTCCAGATGTGCAGGGAGCAGTTGAGATGCCAGCCTCGAGCAGAGTCCTGGGTACACTCCCACAGCGCGGGTGGCAGAGGTCAGCAGAGCAGGAAGGGAGGGACAATAGCTGCGCCCCGTTGCCTGGGCAGTCCGCGTATTTGCCAGCCGGGTGGGGCCAGCAACGCAGCCCGCTGCCGCTGAGCTCAGACGGCCTCTCCCCTTTCATTCCTGCCTCCCCCGGCAGGCCCTGGCAACTGGGTCATGCAGCAGCGCACCCTGCGGGCTGCACAGACTGTCACTCAACCAGGCGCGAGCAGGATCACCGCAGCCGGGAAGCTCTAGGAACTATAATTCCCAGAATTCGCTGCGGACTATGATCCAGCTCCAGCGGCCCAAGGAGCCAGCTTTGAACTAAAACCAGGAACTCTCACCGGGCCTGGGAACCAGGCGTCCTGCGTCTGCCAGGTGCTTTTTGCGCGCGCGTGTGTGTGTGTGTGTGTGTGTGTGTGTGTGTGTGTGTGTGTCTTTGTTTCTTGGATCTGGGAAATGCCGGTTACAAACCAGACCTGGAGAGGGTGAGATTCTCTCCTCGTAAACGTTAACCCAGGTTTGCCGAGATGCTGTTCTGATTCTGCCTTCAAGGAACTCAGTCAGTGGGAGGAGGCAGGCCCGCCAGAGGTCACCCCCCTGAGGGCAGAGGCTTGGGCTGATTGCATTATTGCAGAAAATAGGCGCTCAATAAATATTGGCCAAGCGAGCCCACTGCAAGTCGACCGCCTCACTCGCGTCACCGTCCCGTTGCAGCTCTTCGCGCTGCTTTTCTAGCCACTGAGATATTGCACTTATCCTTAAAATGTGCTCTGTAACCGGGATTTCTCGCGGCCCCACCTCCGGGCTTTTGCACGGACTGGTTCCTTCCATCAGGAGCACAGTCAATCTATCCGGGGATGCATCCGCAGAGGTAGGGCAGCGCTTGGCACGGAGCAAGGGCATATTAAATATTTGAGGAGTGAATGAATGAATGAATGAATGCCTTGTCCACTGTAAACTTCTAAGACGCAGAGACACTCGGGAACAACCCCCCCCCCGCCCCCCATTCATCTCGGCCCCCCGCACCCGCTGGCCTGGAATGAATGCATCTTTTGATCCACCCCGAGGATGGCGGGACTGGGGGCTGGGGCTGGGGCAGGCGGGGCGGGTGACCGGGTTGGGGGGCTGCCCTCGGCCCCCTCCCAGGCCTCCTCAAGGGCTTGCTTTTCTGGACGTCGAGAGTTCGCATCTTCTCCCCAAAATTCACCCTCGGTCACCTGACTGCTATGGCCAACACCCCTCCATGTCTGCCCCGTATCCCCCCACCCCCAGGGCACCCCAGACAGACAGTCGGAGAACAACACGTGGTCCAGGGCCCCCAGCCTCCCATTGGCCACTTGCGTCCTTCCTCACGCGCTGGGCCTGCCTGAGCCGCGGCTTCCCCCTCCGCCGCCCTGCGGTGGTACAGTCCGCCACGGCCTGAGCCGAGAGGAACGGTCCACTGAGTCTCGGCGCGGGGGGTAGGGAAGAACCGCTCGGGGCGGAGGGATCCCTCTGGAATGTCTGGGTCGGGCCCACAGGGCGCGGGGCGGTGCGAGTTGTCCGCGAGCGCCGGACGGCCGCCGCTGATTGGCCGAGCGCCGGCCCCGCCCCTCCTAGCCGTGGCTGCGGGAGAGGCCGGGGCCGGAGTTTGCGGAGGGTCGAGCCGGGTGCTCGCCAGGCGGCGGTGGCTGCGCAGGTGAGTGGCTCCCGCGGCGGGGCGCGGACGCTCGAGCTCTGTCGCGGACACGCGGGGGACCGGCTGCTCGGGCAGCGCGCGGGGTGGGGCCGAGCCGGGTCGCGGCTAGAGGGCCGAGCTGGGCGCGGGGATGCCGGTGGCCCCTTCCCACGACGGCGCCTCCCCTCCCGCTGGCGGCAGGGGGAAAGCCCTCTCCGCCTCCGGGCAGGGGTCTTCGGACGCGCCTCCCGCCCCACCTTGCACAGCCCCCATCCCGGCGGGGATGGGCGCGCGTCCGGTATTTCTGCTCCCTGCCCGGGCACCTTCCCGGAGCTGGCCGCGTCTGAGCCTTTCAGGGATTGGGGGGCTCCCGGGAGAACCGAGGTCCCGATAATGGTAATGAAAAAGTCGAACCGGCTAGGATTTGAGTGCTTCCGTGTCAGGCAATTACCTTGCATATCACTGCACTGCCTCTAAAACACCTCGTGGGAACTGCTGTTACTTCTTTTAGAGGTGAGGCTGCAGACCCAGAGAGGTGGAGCGACTTGCCCAAGGTCACACAGCTGCTAAGTGGCTCCACTGAGACTCGAACCCGTGTCTCGGAGTCTAGAACCACTAGACTCCATGTCCAATAGCTCCGCGGTTCTCCCAGTTGCCCCTGCCCCCCACCCCCACTCTACCTTGACATCATTGGTGCCACACCTCTTGGGCTTTACATTCTCTCTACCCTGAGGTCACCAGACACCAGCTGCTCAAACAGGAAACTGCCCTCATGTTCCTTCTCCTGTAAGCTGGAAAGGCAAAGCTCAGGGTCCTGAGAAAAGAATGACATGGGGGGGAGGGGGGTGGGCAGGGAGCAAGGACCCTGGGGTCCTGTGCCCACTGGTTTCCCCAGATACCCAAGGCGGTCTGGGTCAAGCCCCGGGCAAGTAGGCGTTCTCCCTGGAAATACCCAGGAGCCGGTTTTTCAGGACTGAATCAGAGGCCTCCTGCCCTCCTCCTTGCCAATGCGCTACCCTGCTGAAAGGGGGAGTCTGGGCGTGCTGCCTGTCCCAGCCTTGTGTGAGCTCCCAGGAACCCCCTTCCCTACTTCCTGCTTGCCCCACTCCCTTTCTGTGTGACTGTGGGGTTGCTAAGTTTCAGGCCTTTCCTAGGGACGCAAGGGTGGGGATGTGGAATCCCAGCTCCCAGCTCTGTGCCAGAGACTGAAGTTCACCTTCTCCGCCCTTATGTTCAGGTTTGAGAGGAGACTGAGAAGGCAGGGAGCGACACCAGTTTCACAACCCCATATCAAGCCTAGGGGGGGTGGCTGTTCCAAGGATAGGGGTCTCAGGGCAGTCAGAACGAGGACATGAGACCATCTTTCATTCATCCCACAAATATTTATTGACCAACTACTAAGTGCCAGCCACTGTTTTTGGCACAGAGAATGCAGCAGCGAACAAGATGCAAAAATCCCTGCTCTCTAGGAGCTGATTTTCCAATGGAGGAAAGCAGGCAACACAGAAGTTAACAAGTAAATACAGAAGATAACTGCAGGTTGTGATAAGTGCAGTGTATAAAGGTGTGGCATGGTAGAGAGTCAAGAGAAAGAAAGGCTCTCTGGAGCCCAGGCCTGAATGACATAAAAGGAGCCAGCCCAGCAAAAATCAGGCAGAGGGCACGGCCCTGAGGCTGGACTGAGCTCTGACCAGTGTGCTGAGGGCAGGAGATGAGTTCAGAGCAGCAATTCTGCAGCAGCCTATGGGTGGCAGTAAGGAAATGGGAGTTTTTCCTCTGTAAGGTGGGGAACGGTTGAAAGGTTGGAAGCAGGGGAGTGGTGCAATCTGGTTTACATTTTAAAATAGAGACACAGAGTTAAACAGCAGCCTGAGGATGGAAGACAAAAGTTCTGTCAGTGCAGCATGTAATTAAGTGCATGGGCCTGAGTCTCTGGACCACAGGGGTGGTTTCAACAGCCTGGAGCAAGCCAGAGAGGCTGCCTGGAGGAGGTGGCATGGCATTAGCCTTGTCAGACTGAGAGGACTGTTCCTGGCCTGGACAGGGGAGGGGAAAACAATAATAATGGAGACAATAAAAACAGCTTCCTGGACTGTGTGTCAGAGCGCAAAGTTGGTTATGTGCATAATCTCCCTAAGAGATGGGAATTCTGCCCATTTTTCAGATGAGGAAACTGAGGCCCCATGAAATGAAGTGACTTGCCCACGGCCACACAACTGGTAAGTGGCAGGGATGGGATTCGAACTCAGGCCATATTGCCTCTCTGGGCCTGGAAGGCAAATTCATTAAGCATCCGTCTGCCTCACCACCATTATTCCCAGTTAGGCGAGGACACAGAAGCCGGCCTGAACCAAAGTGGGGGGCGGGGGTGTTGGGGATGGAGAAAGTACTCAGAGAGGTTAAGACACCTGCTCAAGGTCACACAGCTAGTAAGAAATGAAGCCGGGTTCCAGACCCATTTTCTTAGCATCCTATCTTCTGGTAGATAGTGTGGGGCAAAGGGAGAGTTAGAGGAGAAATGAGGTTTTTCTTTTTAGCATCACTGAGTGTGATGAAATAACTTGAGGGAATAGAACTGATTTATTCGTTCAGAAATTATTTCATGTCAGGTATTCTTTGAGTGCCTGTGTGTGCCAGATCCTGTGATAGGTGCTGTGGATAGAGAGGTGAGGGAACAGATAAAAGGCTCATATCCACAATATATAAAGAGTTTGCACAAATCAATAAGAAAACAACAAAATAGACCATGCAGTTAAAAACCGGACAAAATCAGGAGAGTTGGACTTCCTACATGATACCTCAAGGCTCTGGAATGAGTCTTCCAGCTTGCAAGTCAGAGGCTGCATGATTTTTTGTGATCTAGCCTTGGAAGTCATGTAGCATTGCTTCTGCTGTAGTCTTATTTGTCAAAGCGTTCCAAGCCAACATAGAATCAAGGGGAGGGGACACAGACCTCTCCTTTCAAGGGGAACCTTCTCCAAGTATTTTCAGCTGTGTTTTTTTTTGGAAAAAAAAAAAAGCAAAAGGACATTCACAACAGGGCAAATCTAAATGATAAATATTTAATAAATATCTCAAAAGGTGTCCAGCATCATCTATTTCAGGAACATGAAAAATGGAAAGGTGAAGGAGATGCTCTGCCTACCCTCAAGGAGCTGCCTGGCTAGACAAAGCACCTACTGTGCGCCCCGCATGTTGCTGGGAAGTGAGGGGCAGGGGCAGAGAAGTGAGGCTTCTGCTTTTGCAGGGGAAACAAGACCCTCTTGAGGACAGGGGCCACACCCTGTGCCCCTTTGTCTTCCCAGAGCAGAGCACAGGCACTCATTCAGCAAGTATTTACTGAGCACCTACTAGGTGCTGGCACTGTTCTATGCAGTAAGGATATAAGGACAGATGTAACAAATAATAAGATAGGCCTGTGGCTATCAGTGGGAACAGCACGTGCAAAGGCCCTGAGGCTGCAGCATGCCTGGGGTGTTGAACAGCGAGGAGGTGAGTGGGAGAAAGTAAAGGGGTAGGTCATGGAGGGCCTTGTGGGCCATGGGGAGGGTATTGGCTTTTCCTTCTAGTGAAGGGGTTTCCTTGGGAGCCATCAGAGCAGAGGGTGGATGCGACATTTGACTTATGTTTATAGGATCACTCTGGCTGCTGTGCTGACGAGAGACCGTGGGGGGCAAGGACAGGAGCTGGTGACCAAGAGGAAGTGACTGCATCAGTCTCGGTGAGTGACAACGGGGTCACGCCAGGACGGTATCAGAGGAGTCGCTGGGGAATGAATGAATTCATGCCTGCGTGAAGATGGGCAGTCTGAAGGGAGGGAGCAGGAAGTCCCGATCACAGAGAAAGACAGAACTTGATGGGATTTGATCTTCACCACAAGTCTTTGCAGACTGACAACTGAGGTCCAGGGAGAGTGAGTTGCTTAGGGAACAGACTTGGGGTTTTGAAATCGGACTTGGGAGTTGGACAGACCTGGGGCCTGTGACTTAAAAATGAAAACCCAAACTCTTCACCCCAATCTATAAGGCCCCCGCACAACCTGCCCTATCCCTTCCCTGCCCTCGCCTTCTTCCACTTGCACCCCAGCTCACTCTGCTCCAGCCACACTGGCCAACCTCACTGTTCCTCAAGCATGCCACCTCAGGGCCTTGGATTGGCTGTTCCCTCTTTCTGGAACGCGATCGCCCCACGTCCTTGCACGCTGGCTTCTTCCTGTCATTCAGGTGTCAGGTCCAGCTCCAGATCCTCATAGAGGCCCTCCCTGACCTGTTTGGCTAAAGAACTTACCTTATCTTATTGTCTTCAGAGCACTAGTAGAAATTATGTTAGACACTTACACTTTGGCCTCTTCATTGCATGTCTCCCACTCTGGACTATACAGTTCCGGAGAGCATGGATAGAGCCCCAGCTAGCCAACACAGCACCTGTACAGTAAACTAGAAAAAGGCACCCTTCCTCCTGGCGGACACATCCCCACCCCAGGGTGAGGCTGAATTTCGGTTCCACTTGCTGCCTTGGACTGGTGCTTTTGCACAGTGAACAACCTGTACAACTGCACATGGTGGCCCTAGTTAGGGACCTTGCTTGTCTTATCAAAGGCAGTATTGGCATCTAAATGGTGTTTGGAATATAATAAGTGCTTAATAAATTATTGTTTGGGAGGAGGGTGGGAGAAAGAGAGAGATAAA
This sequence comes from Bradypus variegatus, assembly GCA_004027775.1. Lineage (NCBI taxonomy): Eukaryota > Metazoa > Chordata > Mammalia > Pilosa > Bradypodidae > Bradypus > Bradypus variegatus. The sequence goes on from PVKY010003825.1 coordinate 20,435, forward strand.
GAAAAAGGCTGAAGAGGGGGTAAGGAAAAAAAAGAGGAAAGAAAGAGAGTGTATCAGTCAACACAGGTTTTGCTGCAGTAACAAACAACCCCAAAATCTTAGTGGCTGAGCATAACAAAGGTTTTTTTTTCTCATTTCTGCTACATGAACATTGCAGCTCGACAGGAGATTCCATTTGTCATAGTCACTGCTCCATAGCCTAACAAATGTGGCTGGTCGCCCTGCCTGGGAAAAACAGAGTTCTCGAAGCCCTTGCACCAGCAA
>PVKY010003826.1:0-20654 GCA_004027775.1 Bradypus variegatus
TTCTCTGGCCTCTGTTATTCAATTCAACTTATTCTAGACCTCTAACTTAGGTTCTATTTAGTTGATCAAAATTTTTCCCCTCTTGTTTTTTTCTGTTTCTTGCTCTGCTCTATGTAGCCTTTTTGTGAATGGGTCTCCTCAGATATGGTCGACCCTAGTCAGATTTTCCCAGTCTAGTGAGGCCCGGGTCTCATTGGGAGTGTATGGAGTTTTCTATGTTCGCTGCGATCTCGGCTTTTCCTCCAATTCCAAACTTGCATCCGATGTGTGGCTGGTTACCAGACACCCCGAAAACTCTGTTTCATATAGTTCTTGGGTAGTTGCCAGCTGCTCTGGGCTCCGTCCCCGGCGGCGGCGGCGGCTCCTCCGCGGGGTTCCAGCGGTGCAGGCGGTGCGGGCCTGGTGGTGGCGGCGACCACCCTAAAGCCCTGGGGGTGCTGGGGTGGCGAGCGTCCACTCACCCCCAGTGCCACGGGCTCAGGTCCCGTTGCAGGTGGCGGCGGCGGCTCCTCCGCAGGGCTCCAGAGGCGCAGGCGGTGCAGGCCAGGTGGCAACGGCCTGGAAGCCTGGGCAGGCCCCGCCCGAAGCCTCGGCGTCCCCGGGCGTCTGCTGCCCGCTCCACTCGCTCCGCTGCGCGGGCCCACGGGCTGCCGGGTGCCCGTCTCCTTCCTGCTCCTAAGTGCGCGAGGCTGCTCCGGCGGGGGAGGTGGGGCGGGGAGGGGAGGCGGTGGGGGCGCCGTGGCTGCGGCTGCGGCTCCAGCCGGCAGCTCCAAGGCCTGTCGTCCGTCCCTTCCGCTGTGTTTATTTTTATATATGCTTTATAACATATGATTTTGGGGTGCTGACTACACCCCATCCAGGGTACGTGTGGGGTCCTGGCCTGGCTGATCAGAATATCACATGATGATTCTTTTGGGGGTGGACACACGAATCTCGGGGACTTTTGTTCAGAACCATGGGGAGGTGAAGTAGCTCTGTGACAATGAGGGGGGAACTGCTGGTAGCCACTTGCCATCTCAGGGGCTGGGGGTGGGGATCTGGGAATAGAGCCGACAGAGAGCAGCAGATGGAGAGGGAGAGAAGGACCAGGGCAAAATAATTTGAGCCTCTGGATTCCACTGGGCCTGTGCTGGCCAGTCTCCCCTTTTAAGCCAGTTTGAGTTTTCTGTCACTTGTGGCTCTGGAATAATAATAGACTAACATAAACATGGAAACATAATTCAAAGGTTAAGTCAGGACACAAGGGAAAGAGAGAGAGTGGAGCTGGCCTGGGCACACATTTGGAGTATCCCCAGACCCTGAATAAGCCACATGGCACGATAATGCAAGAGCCTCTGAAAGTCACTCCATCCCCAGCCACACATAAAAGCTGCAGCCTGAGATGCAGTGGGCTGGAGGCAGGCCTCTTACCAGGTGGGGCAAACTTGGGTTCCCTTTCTGCCCTTGCCTCAGTCACCCAGGAAGGAGTGAGGGTGGAGACTTTTGGGGGAAGCCACTACTCACAGTTCTGGGGGTGCTGGGCCCACCCTAGACTCTTCCTCCAAGATCTACCTCCCAGTGCCTCCTGATGGAGAAGTGGGGGGAGAGAGATGACAGCTGGGTACAGGGAGGGGCTGGCTGCCAGCTTTTCCCCAGGTCCTTGCTCCCTGCCCCTCCCCTCCCAATCCACCATGACTCCTTTCCATTTATCTCGTTTCCCCGGCTTCGTTCTCCCCCCCTTTCTTCACCAACTCCTGACCCTTTCCCTGGTGACTGGTCACTGTGCAGCATTCAGTGCTGAACCCCACATTGCAAAGTTTCCTCAGTCCCACCCCAGTCACCCCCTTCTGGGCCACTGGGCACTGGGGAGAGAGCAGAGACAGACCTGTCCCTGAGAGTGGAGGGAGGGGTTGGGGGCCCTGAGCACTTTGGGTCTCCTAGAGAAGCTATCTGGCCTGGTTTGCCCTGTAATATCTCATTCATTCATTCATTCATTCATACCCTGTAATATCCCATTCATTCATTCACTCACCCACTCACTCACTCACTCACTCAGTGAGGATTTTTTTAGTACATACCATGCACCAGCACCGTTTAGCATCTGGGCACATCCAGGAGGAAAATGTCTGGACTCTGCTTTTCAGGGCCTGGGGGGTGAAGAGACAGTCAGCAAACAGGTGAATGTGTAGAATTAGGTGAGGATCACCATGGAAATCCATAAAAGGACTCGTGGTATTTCCCAGGATGCAGCATCCACCAAGTCAACCCCGGGGGTCCTGCTGGGGGTGGGGGGCAACTGTGCCAGGGTCTGCATTAGAGATTCACATACCCGGGGTGGGGATGGGTCTGCTGCAGGAGAAAGGACTGAGGCAGGGGCTGACGGGAGGGGCATCTCAGCACAGCCACTCTCAGGAGACCTGCTTTCCTTCCTCTGCAAGCTGGAGGGCTCATCAGACCCCTCCTTTCTGCTCTCCTTTCCACCCCTTCCTGAGGGGGTAGGAGAAACTCTGAGAGAGGGGGTGGAGAGTGGGGAGAGACCCAGAATGCTGGCACCTCTGCACTGGGCCCCCAACAGTGACCTTGGGGGGCCCTTGTGTTTTGGGTTCCCTTCCCCAGCTCCGGGAGGCTCAGGCCCTCACCCAACTTTTATCATTATGCAATGTCACTCCTTCTCCCTGGTAGTTTTTCCATCTCTGAAGTCTAGGTTTTCTGATATTTCTGACACTAATAAGCCATTCCAACTTTATTCTGGTTAGTGCTTGCATGGCATATCTTTTCACATCCTTTTTACTTTTACCCTTTTCCCCTAAAATTTTAAATAAATGAGGTAATACAGGCATATACTCCTTTTTGTTTGGCTTCTTTCCTGCAGTGAATTTATTTTGAGATTCATCCATGTTGTTCCATGTGTCAAGAATGTATCTCTTTTTCTTGCAGAATAGTATTCTATAAATGTATATTGTTTTAAGCTACTAAGTTTCAGGGTAATTTTTTACACAGCAATAGATAACTAATAAATGGGGATTGAAAAGCAGTTTTTGGGAACTGCTTGTAGATTCCTGGTCCCTGACTCTCAGCCAAGTTGTGTTCTTTTTAAAAACAAGTTTATTAAGGTATAATTTACATACAGTAAAATGCACATATTTAAAGTGTACAAATTTATATGTATCTCCAAGAAACCATCACCACAATCAATGCACATATTTCTCACCCCAAAATGTTTCTTCATGTCCCTTGGTAATCCTTTCCTCCCACTCCTGAATCTCTCACCCCCATCTCCAGGCAACCACTGAAATTTCTGTCACTTTAGTTTAGGTTAATAGCAATTAATAATATTCCATCTTTTGTTTGTCCATTCATATTTTAGTTGTTTCAAGATTTTGGCTATTCCAGATAAAGTTGCTATGAACATTGATTCATAGTATTGAACACTGGTTGAAGACTTTATGTGGATATATGATTTCATGTCTCTTGCGTAAACACATAGGAGTGGAATAGTGGGGTCACATGACAGAGAAATGAAATGTTAAAAAACTGCCAAACTGTTTTCCAAAGTGTTTGTACCATTTCTCATTCTTATGAGTGGTATGTACAAGTGACCTGCTGCACATCCTCACAACATTTGGTATGGTGAGTCTAATTTTAGGCATTTCAGTAGATGTGCCATGGTATCTCATTGCAGTTTTAATCTGCATTTCCCTATTGCTAAAGATTTTGAGCATTTTCATACACATACCTCACATCAACATATCTTCTTTAGCTCCCCCATCATGTGCAGTTGCCTAGAAACTCTCCAGGGTTCACCTTGTTTGCTTCACTTTTTTGGGGATCACTCTCCTTCATTGTCTGATTTCTGATTTCTTGAAAACCATGGGTTTTTATGTTTTGCCCGGTTTCTAGTTGTTTCAAGTGGGAAGGAAAACCACTCATTGTTACTCCATCTTGGGTGGAAGTGGAAGCCCCATCCTTTTATTTTCAACCTGCCTATATCATGTTTAAAATGGTATTTTTTTTTTGAGAAAGCATATATTATCTTTAAAAAAAAACCACAAAACAGTCTGATAATATCTACCTTTTAATTGGCATATTTAGGATGTTTACACTTAATGTAGTTATTGATATGATTTTATTTAAGTCAACATTTTGTTATTCATTGCCTATGAGTTCCCTCTTTTCCCCCCTCTGTTCCCCTATGCTTGCCTTCTTTTGGACTATTTGAATATGTTTTCATGTTCCATTTTGATTTATCTTTTTGGTTGTTGACTATTTGTATTATTATTTTTTGGTGTTTGCTTTAAGGGTTACAGTATACAGACTTAACTTTTCACAGTTTAGAGTTAATATTTTACCACTTCAAGTAAAATGTACAAACTTTTACAACCATATAGTTTCCTTCTTTATGTAATAGTTGTCAAGTGTTTTATATTTACATACTTTAAAAACCACACTAGAGAATGCCATAAAAACAATCAAACATATTTTAAAGAACTTAAGAAAAGTAGAGCATTGTATTTCATCTGAGATATTACTTCAGCATTTCTTGTAATAAGCATCTGCTGGTGATAAATTATCTCTGCTTTTGTTTTTCTGAAAATGTCTTTATTTCACCTTCTTTCATAAAAAATGAGGTATACTTTATGTACAGCGAAATGAAAAGATCGTAAGCAGACAGATAAATGAGTTTTGGCAAATGCATTATCCCATAAGCCACACCGCATCAAGATACAGAATATTTCTGTCAAAGTTCTTTTGTGCCCCTTTCAAATTGATCTCATTTCCCCACCCTCCACCTCAAAGGCAACCACTGTTCTGCTTTCTGTTACTATAATTAGTTTTGCGAGTCTTAACACTTCATATAAATGGAATTATATGTTCTGTTTAGTGTTTGGCTTTTTTGCTCAACATAAAGTCTGTGATATTAATCCATATCATTGCATGTAACATTAATTCTTTTCAATTTATTGCCAAAGAGCATTCCATTTTATGTGTATACCACAACTTCTTTATCCATTCTCCTGTTTATAGATGTTTGAATTGTTTCCAATGTTTGGCCATTGTGAATATAATGCTATAAGCATTCCTGTACAAGTCTCTTTGTGAACATTTCTATCTTTATTTCTCTTGGGTAAATACCTAGCAGTGAATTGCTGGGACATAGGTAGGTGTAGGTGTATGTTTAATTTTATAAGAAACAGTGAAACTAATTTCAAAATTGGTTGTACCATCAAAAATATGAGACTTTCATTTGTCCAACATCCTTGCCAATATTTGGTGTTCTTAGTTTTGGTTTTTGTTTTCATTTTAGCCTTTCTAATGTATGTGTAATGGAATCCATTGTGGTTTAAATTTTGCCTTTCCCTAATGACTAATGATGTAGAGCAGCTTTTTCATGTGCTTGGTGACCATTTGTATATCTTCTTTTAGGAAGTATCAGTTTAAGCCTTTTGTCTGCTTTTATTGGCTGCTTGTCTTTGTATTACTGAGTTGTAGAACCTCTTTATATTCTGGATATGAGTCCTTTGTTAGATATATGTATTGCAAATATTTTCTCCCAGTTTGTGGCTTTTTAAAGTAGTACATTTTGATGAACAGAAAATTTTAATTTCAAAAGACTCCAATTTATCAATTTTTTATAATTAATGTTGTGTCCCAACAAATCTTTGTCAACTCCAAGGTCAAAAAGTTATTTTCATAGGTTTTCTTTGAGAAACTTTATCATTTTAATGTTTGTGTTTCTGTCTATGATTAATCATGCATCAATTTAATTTTTTGTTTGTGATGTTAGATAGGAGTCAGGATTCCATTTTTTTTATTGAAAAATGCATTTCCCTTCTGCATTGAAGAATTTTGGTATATTTAAAAAATCAATAGATGGTATAAGTGTGAGTCTATTTCTGGACTTTCTAGACAGTTTCATTGATCTGTTTGCCTCTTCTTACACTAAAACCACACTGTCCTGATTTCTGTAATGTTATAGTAGGTCTTGAAATGAAAGCATGTAAGTCCTTCAACTTTGTACTTCTATTTCAAGAATAGTTTAGTTATTCTAGGTCCTTTGCATTTCCAAATAATTTTAAATTCAGCTTGCCATTTAAAAAAAAAAGCCAGCTGGGATTTTGATTGGTATTACATTAAATCTAAGAGATCAATTTGGGGTGAATTGCTAGCTTAATAATAATGAGTCTTCCAAACCATTAACATGGTATTTATTTAGGTTTTCTTTAATTTTTCTCAGCAACATTTTGTAGATTTTGGTATAGCAGTATTGCACATTTCTTTGTTTAAGTTATTCAAAGACATTTTGTTTTCCCTGTGATTATATATATATTTAAATTTCTTTCCCCAACTGTTCTTTTTGTATAGAAATATAGCTGACTTTTGTATATTGCCCTTGTATCTTACAGTCTTTCTAAATTCTCTTATGAATTTTAGTAGATTTTTTTCTTTTTTGTAGATTGTTTTGGACATTTTTATGTGTGTAATCATGTTGTCTGTGAATAACATAGTTTTATTTCTTTAAAAATGTTAGCAATTCTATTTCATATATTTGTTTTATTGCACTGGCTAGGACTGTCAGTACCTTGTTAAATAGAAGTAGTGAGAGCAGACCTTTTTGCTTTATTTCCATATCTGTATTTATTTATTTATTTAACTTTAACCTCTCCTTTTTATTATCTTTTAGTTCAGTTTATGCAATAATTTTTATTTTTGAAAGAACTCAGTTTACTGAATAAATGACATTGTTTATGGTTCATAAAGCAATTAAAGCAAAATAAGTTGCTAAAGGGGTAGCATTTAGTGAATCAAATAATACACACTTTCCAATAGATATACATTTATACATAAAATGAAGTGAAAAAGAAACTGCTTGTTTTAGGTTACTAAAGCAGATTTACATACAGCGACTGATTAGTAGAAAAACACAAGAAAGTTTCTATGTGATCCCACTGGAGGTTTCCTTGATCTTAAGAAAACTACATTTTTTAGAGGTTAAGGCTATTAAGTTTACAGAAGCACAAACACCAACACATTTTAAGTAAAAGTGATTTTAAGGGATAAAAGTGTTTTCTATCCTTGGCAAAATTTTAATTTTTTCCAGTGGAACCAAAACCTCCTGAACCCCTTTCAGTGACATCCAAAACTTGAACTTCCTCTATTTCTGGATAAAAAATGCATTCACAAATCAGCTGTGCAATTCCATCATCCTTTTTCACTTCAAACATTCTTTGCCAAAATTAAATGGCACAACACCATTTCCTCTATAATCTTCACTGAGGGCATTTGGATGAGATGGGGCCAGGCTGGTCCTGGGGGGTCGCGGCATTCCCTGCTCACTCTGGATGAGGCATACATGGGTCAGCAATTCAGTACTTCTCTTCAAAGGTAATTTGTTGGTAACATTTTGTTACATATACTTTTCTGCCTCTTTATATGCATCTAGAACATATAAGTGTATGATTATATATCTAGTTTTATTTACATAAATGGGATCATAGTGATCTTCAACTTTTTCACTTATAAATATATCTTGGATGCACTTCCTCATCAGTACCTACAGAGTAAACTCATTTTAAACAGTTAGGTAGTTATATAGTATGGATGGACTGTAAACCATTGCATAAATCCCATACTGCAATTTTATGTTATTACCCATAACTATCTTTATACACCCTTGTGCCAGGGCCATGTTTCTGGTATCTTGTCTCTGTGACTGGAGCTTTGGCCATTTTCTGGCAGAAAATAATGGGCAACATTTTCATCCTTTCCCTGGAGGGAGCTCAACTTTTGGGAGTCACCCTGGTGCCTGAGTCACAGCTACCCTTATGACATCATGTCTCCCCTCCTCCAGTCTCCCTGCTCATGCCACGGCTGGGGGAGCACAGACCAGAGGGGACTTGAACCATCTACACCCAATCCATGTGTGACCAATGGTGAGTATGAGCCAGACATAGCAGGCTTCTTAGGGATGGCCCCATAGATCTCTCAGGACAAGGGGACTCCCTGACATCTAAAGACTCTGGGAAGACCTGACAGCTGGGGGTGGGGTGGGGTGTGGGACACTGACTAGAGAGGGAGGGAGAGCAGTGACTCAGCCTCACTCATGCCTTCACCCTAAATTCTGATTACGGGAGGAAGAGCAGCCTAAAGAAATTAACGAACCCACTAAACCAGATGAGCCTCAGAAGGAAAGGCAGTTGACTGGTGAACCCTCAGAACTTATTACCACAGAGGAAATGATTACGGTAGGAGGAGCCCTGGCTTGGATGTCCCTGATCCTTGTGTCCTGATGTTTGTGGTCTTTCGTATGGTCCAGAGCTATGTTCTCTTTCCCTATTTCCTTTCAGGCTGAAGATGTCAGTCCGGTTGAGACATGTCTACAGAGAGTAGGTGATAAGAAATTAAAAAAAGTATGTCACCTCAGATCATGCAGGGCTAGGGCTGGGGAGGTAGGGGCTGTGTTTGTAGAAAGGAATGGCCAAGATTTGGGAAACTGGGCTTCGTTAAAATTGAGTATGTGTGTGTGAGTGTCCTTTTGAGTGTTGCATAGATGTTTGCTTGATAATTATAAGCATAATAAGATGCTCTGAGGAAACAGGCAGGCCTGCGTGGAGCTGGATTCTGAGCCCCTTGTCCAGACTGAGCAGGACTGGTGATTGAACAGCTATGTCTTCATAGGCAGAAGAGAGAGGGTATAGGTGTGCCACGTGGGCCAGCTCCAGGGAGGCTCATTATTGTTTGGTCTATGTAAATGGTGCCCCTGGCGTTGGGTGAATAGAATCCCGGGAGAGGGTGGTGGTGGTGGTGATGGCAAAGGAAGCACATTTGTCAGAAATTTACCCATTTAGGTTTAGGTTGATCAGGCCCTGTACCTCCCACCACCCATGGCTGAGGGGAGCCCACCCACCTTAGCCGTGTCATCTTGGTTCTCTGCCAGCTGGGGCCCTGTCTTCATACTTGGCCTCCAAGTCAGAATCTGGGAGTCAAATTGGAAGCTGTCAGAGAGCAAAGCCCAAATCCTCTTTCCCACCTTGAACTCCATCTGTCCCTCACCCTCCAGCTCCAGATGGAGGCTGGGCCTCAATCTCCGCCAGACCTGGCCAGTGGGGCTGGGGAGGCAGTTCCATAGGGGTGGGGAAGGGAGACAAAGCATTTCCTCATTGGCCTGAACCCTCTTGTGAATGCTGGACCTGAGGTATCACAAAGCCAGGAGCTGAGAAGTCCTGGCCTTGCCTCCCTCACTCTTTCCTCAGGCCCACCCTCTACAAGGACAGGCCTAGGCCCAGCTGATGCCTCTGTTGGCCCCTTCCTGTGGAGAGCTGCCTGGGCTGTGACGGGGACCCAGGTGATGATACAGGAGCATTTAGAGGTCAAGGCTGGGCTGCCCATCTGGACACTGCAGTCCCGTGGCTCCCTTAGAGCGGGGGTGGGGGGGGCTGGGCTGCAAGGTCAGAAGCCCGGGCCTCAGCTCCGCTCCATCTCTCCTGCCCTGGTGCCTGCCCTTGGGCATGAGCTCTGTATTTCCTGGCTCTGTCCCCCTGCTCAGGCCCTATTGTTTCAGCTGGGTCTCTTGCACACCTGCATGAAGGTTTTTCTGTCTTTGCCTCTCTTTGTTCAGTGTGGCAGAGCAGAGAGCAAGGGCTTTGGAGCCAGACTGGCATCAGTCAGAACCCTGGCCTTGCCTCTCACTTCCACGTGGCCGTGGACACGTCATTTTCCCTCTCTGAGCCCCAGTTTCCTGAGCTGTGACCTGGGATCTATGATCCCCTCTTTCAGCATGCCAAGTATCATAAAAATTCAGCATCAGCAACAAAACAAGGAAAGGTTTAGTACCCACAAACCTTAAAACCTGGCAGCTAAGATAAAAACAGGTTGAGTAGAGGGGCCCAGCAAAGCACATGAGGTTTCCCTCTGGTTCCCGGGCCCCTCAGAGGACAGAGCAAGAGAATATATGTTTGCGTATACACAAGCACACACATACCTGTAATTCTGTAATCACAAAGACACTCAGAACATTCCCATGAGGCCATTGATTAAAATGCTTCAGCACAGGCTCAGGCCTTTCTCTCCCACTACAAATTCTTAGGAATAACAGAAGGGGTTATATTTACCTATCAATCTGTAACAGCACTGACAAAACAAGAAATTTTGTGGAATTCCTAAAAGACAGAAAGTAAACGTGACAAGACTAAATCAAAGCTTTCAAAAAGGCCTCATGCAAAAGCAGGAAGGTCTGTGCAGTCACTCTGACCTTGGAGGCAGCTGGTCCAGGTTGCTCCGGGGCCTTAGAGCCTTAGGGGCTTAGGGCTACAGCAGGGGCTGGGTTGGAACGTACTGGCCTCTCCAGTTGAGCCAGGCAGTTGGGAAGAGAGCGTGGAAGGAGCAGTGAGAGGCCTGGGGAGGCGTGGCAGGGCCTGCTGCAGTTTGATGCCCTTGCAGCTCTTGCACGGGGAGGTTCATACCCAGGAGACCAGCCCCTGATGTCCCAGCCCTGACAGTTCACCCCGCCCCACTCCTCCCCTGCAATCTGTGGAGTCAGGGACTCGGTGTTATCAACAGGCCAAGGGGAACTCCCAAAACAAAGGAGCACCTGACTAGTTATCACCAGGCCTTGGAGGAAACGGAAGGCGTGAAAAACCATCCCTACAACTCAAGCAGAAACATATTACCCAATAGAAAGAAATGAGGACAATTTAAAGAAGTGGAATTAATAGCTGAGGGAAAGGGAGAAGACACCTTAGCCCTGAAAGAACAAACCAATGTAACAGAGGTCTGCTCGTGGAACTTAGAAAGCAGCAACATTGTTGAAATTAAAGCCCGATTGATGGATGAAGAGCGAAATGGATGTTAAAGTGCAGATTAGCGAGTGGGACGTTTCCCCTGAGGAAACCTCCTGGGATGCATCAAAAAAGGGCAGAGAAATGAAGGCAAAAATAAATAAATAAAAAGAACAGAGCAGTGATCCAGAAGTTCCAGCATGGTTGAATGTGTGTTCCTGAGAGAGGAAGTAGAGAGATGGATGGCAGAAATATTAAAATCATTGACAAGAGCATTTCCTACAGCTTAGAAAGTCTCAACTGTCCTCAAAAAGTGAAGGAAATGTGGGATTGAGAAAATCTTCTTGGACCAAAAAGGGGAAGAGAGATGAAACAAAATAGTTTCAGTGGCTGAGAGATTTCAAATATGGTCGAGTGGTCATTCTGGAGGTTATTCTTGAGCATTAAATAGATATTCCTTGGTAGTTTTTAGTGTATTGGAATAGCTAGAAGGAAATACCTGAAACTGCTGAACTATGTATAATCCAGTAGCCTTGATTCTTGAAGATGATTGCACAACTATACAGCTCTTAAGGGGTGACTGTGTAATTGTGAAAACCTTGCGACTGACACTCCCTTTATCCAGTGTAAAGACAGATGAGTAAGAAAACAAAGAAAAAATAAATAACAAGGGGTGGTAAGGGGTATTGGATGTTTTGGGTGTTCTTTTTTTATTTTTATTTTTATTCTTATTTTTATTTTTATGTGGAGTAATGAAAATTTTCAAAAGTTGACTGTGGTGATGAATGTACAACTATATGATGATACTGTGAACCATTGATTGTTCACCTTGGATGATTTTCTGGTATGTGAATATATCTCAATAAAATTGCATAAAAATTTAAATATAGGTGCTTGAAGAAAAGGACTAAGGTGTATAACTTCTACATAAATTAGAAATTGTGTGTGGCTGCTAAAACAGAAATCTAAAAAGTAGTGAGTCAGACAAACCAGAAGTTTGTTTTTTCCATCACATAAAAGTCCAGGCCTATGTCAGCTCCATCATGTCATTATGGAAAGAAAGCTCCTACTACTTTCTCACCCACCTTTCCATTGTAAGATGAGCCTTGTCCTCATGCTCTCAAATGTGATAAATCATGTTTACATTTCAGGCCTTGACTCCACAATATGTTAAACAAACAATATACAGCCTCTCCACAGAACACCCAGATCTGAGACCCAGTGTTGAAGCAAGTACATCTTTTGAGCCAGGGTCTCCGACCAGGTGAGGCAACTCAGGGGTTCCATTGTGGCTCCATGTTTTTGTTAACCAGGACAGAGGCCGGGTTGCGATGGGAACCACCAGGAAGAGTGAGGAAAGAGTTTCTTGTGGGCAAGCACCCCACCCACCCAGACCCTGGAGCAATGAACCTCAGATGGGCACCCAGGGTCTTGGCCTCGTTTCCAAAATCCACCTGCCAGGAACTTCTGACCACAGCAATAGATATTCTGGTGGCAGAAAAGAGGAGCAAAGACCTGTAGTGGCTTGAGTGTGAGCTAGTCCTGGTGGCACTTAAGACCCCAGCGCCATCCCTGGCCTGGGGGTGTCCACATAGCCCCACACCCAGACCCTAGAACTCCTCCCTGGGTGGGTCTCCCTCCTTCTTGGCCTCCAGCCCTGTGGTTCCCCTGGGCTCCAGATGTGGGATATTCCCTGGGTCTTTGGAGCACTGGGACCTTCAACCCTTCCCTACCAGCCCAAAGAAACTCTGACCCCAGTAGGAGGATCTCTGCACTATAATAAGATGGATCCAGGTTTATTTGTTTTACTGGTTTTTATTGTTTTAATTTATGAACACATGTTAACATTTAGTTATCATTCATTGATTTTTGACAAGTTTATATACCTGTGCGACCTCCATCACAGTCAAATTAGAGAACATTTCCATGAACCACAAAGTTTCCATTTCACCCCCATGGCCAAGCTGGCAACCGCTGTTCTGTCCCCATCGCTGAGAGTTTCCTCTCTGCAGCACATTTGCAGGGATTCACCTGGTGTGCCCTCTTTAGGGTCTGCCTTCTTCCACTAGGGTAATGACTTTGTGATCCTGGATGGAGGTTGGATAGAAACAATGAGCTTCAGAAGCACTGGGAAAGCATGGAGAAGCTGGAGTCCACATGGTGAGGCGACCCAGGCAATGCAGACTGCTGGAGGTGCTAAACGGACGAGGATCTCCCAGGGGCCTGGCCAATGCCTCTGTCTTCAAAGGAAAATGCTCTGCACCTTCCCAGACCCATGTGATGCGCCCAGCACTTCCCACGTCCTTAATTTACTCTTATCTTCCCCATGCCCCTCACCTTCTTAAATATTATGGAGACTCCCCAGGCTCACATGGTCTCCTTTAACCTACATGCCCCCATTGTCCCCTGTGGATCCCCCTGTCTACTCCTCCACAAAGGCCACTCATCAGTGACCCCTGAGGCTGTGAGTCTGAGGGGAACCAGGACCTCAAAATAACCCCTGGGCCTTTCTGCTCAGCACTGACCTGGTGGCTCCAGGTGGGTCTTCCGAGGCCAGGAGCAAGCAGAGTGGGAGCAGCTTCTGCACCGGCCACCCTCATCCCTCTCCTGACTGTGGCCTTGAGGCCCTCGGGGGCAGAGGAGGACGGGAGAGCATCGAGGGCATCTGAGCCTGAGATGGGCCCAGGCTGGTCCTGTGGCCTCACGGGTTTTCCAGTCTGCGGGTGTCCTGCTCACCCAGGAGGCTCATCACGGGGTGCCGTGTCATGGGCCAGGCAAGGGGGTTCAGCCATGGTGAGGAAGTTAAACTGTCCCCCAAGTCTCCTGTCCTCATCAGGGATGATCAGTGTTAAATTTTAAATTCTGTAACTTTCTAATCCCCCCTTAAAAATAACACATCTATAGCACATGTGTATGAAAAGGTGTGTACACTGGGATTGCCGTGAGTTGCTCAACTTGCTCTATCTTGGACTCTATTCAATGTCTGTACATAGAGAGCAAACACATGCATCCTAACTGTTATATTAAAATGAACTAAACACCAGGCAGTTCTAATCTGTACCGTTACACACCTTTGTGTCAAGGGTCAGTGTTGGGTGATGTCTTTCCAGCCAGGCCTCTCCTCACTCTGGCAGAAAGACAGGCAGGTCCTCTAGCTTCCCTTTAGAATGGCTCACCTGTGGGGAGCCATCCGGGTGCCTGTGTCATAGCTGCCCTTATGACATCACTGCTCTCCCCCTTCTCTACTCTCCCTGTCCAGCATCTCTCTTGAGACATGCAGACTTGAGGGGCATGGAAACATCTTGCCCCTCACCATGGGTAATTTAATAGTGGGCAGACAGCAGGATCTGAGATATTCGTCCCAGGTCCTGAGCATCTATTACCGTACAGGAGGCAGTGAGGCCCACCCCCGCTGGCCGGGAGGGTAGGGCACGTTGACCGCAGCCTCTCACTCAGGGCCCTGCATGTCTGTGGCCCCAGGAAAGGCCAGGAAACTGAGTCTGTGGTTGACTTGGCTCTGAGGGGTGGGGAGGGCACTCACTTTCTCCTAGCCCCCCCCCCCCCCAAGCCCTGATTGCAGAAGGACAGAAAACCCTTTTCCATTACAACTGACGGTCATGATGAAATCACATCAATAGAGCAGAGCTGGAAGGAGACAAGGAGAGAAGAGGGAGCGACTGCCCCCCACACCCTCCCCTCAACCCATCCCTGCCCTCCCCCTTCCACGGGTGGGTGGCTCCAGGCTCCACGGTGCTGGGGAGAGCCCTGACCTGTGACATCTCTGACCAGTGGTGGTGACCCAAATGTCCATAACCATGTAGTTTATCATTCAAAAAGAGATGCTTCAGTGAGTTGACAGGGCTACTAGGCAGATTACACCAGAACAACGGGGATAAGGATGCGGCAGGTAAACCGTTGAAATGTCCCTGTACACAGAGCCGGAATGCAGATGGATTGACCCCTCCTTGGCTGCCCCTTCCCCCATTTCCTTCTTAGGCAGAGGAATGCGGGTCTGGCTGAGATAGGGAGAGTAGCAAGGCAGGAGGTGGAGGATCCTGAGCTCAGACTAAGTAGAGTTGGGGGCTGCAGTGTGAGGAATGTGCTTGGGGAAGCAGGAGCCAAGGTCTGGGAAGCCCAGGTCTAGAAGTGTGTGTGTGTGTGTGTACTTGGATGTGTGAACTGAAGTATATTCTGCTAACAATTGTGTGTGGTGCAGGAATCTTCATATTCTGGTGTGGCAGAGGGACACAGCAGGCTGTGGGTTGACCTGAGGTCAGGGTGAGAGGGCAGGGGGCACAAAGGATGCATGGCCCAGCAGCTGCGTGAGGTCTGAGGGAAGGGGCTCCATCCCAGGCCAGATCCAGAGATCACATGTTCTGGCCTAAACTGGCCAAACAGGTCCCTGTAAGACTGGGTGAGGCCGCAGGTGCTGGTGTGCCCCATTTTACAGACGGTTCATTGAGGCTCTGGCATCAAGGCCATGTGTCCACCGCCATTAACCAGAGACTGGCCCAGGCAGGATGCCCAGGGCTCCTGAATTTTGGAGGAAGGGGCGATTGTTGATAGAGGATCAGCGTGGGGCTAAAATGTGTGGGCCTCCCACGTGACCCAAGTGTCCTCGTCCCTCCCGAGATCCCAAAGTGAAGATCATCCCAACGCCAGAGGCGGCGGTTGTGCTCATCCAGGCCTGGTGGCGCGGCACCCTGGTGCGCCGGCAGCTGCTGCACGCGGCCCTCCGGGCCTGGGTCATCCAGAGCTGGTGGCGGGAACACCTGGCCAGGCAGCTGGAGAGGAGGCGGCGCGCGGCGCTGGAGGTCTACGCGCAGCAGGAGTGCGCCGCCGTGCGCCTGCAGGCCTGGGCGCGCATGTGGCACGTCCGCTGGCGCTTCTGCCGCCTGGTCAGCGCCGCCCGCATCATCCAGGCCTATTGGCGCTGGCGGAACTGCCACACCCGTGGCTTTATCCAGGGTCACTATGAAGTCAAGGAGAAACAACTGAATCTCCAGCTGGAAATCTCGCTGGGCTCACAGGCTTGTCGGGTGACACAATGCGTGCCCCTTCCAATAAAGGAATGACCAGGTCTGCTCTATCCCCGTGTCCCCAGCCCTCTTCATCAGACCCACTTTTCAGGAGGTCATAGTCTGCGCTCAGGATGAGAAGCTCACAAGAAGGCTCTGAGGAACCGCCAGGGGTGTGAGGAGCCCTGTGTGCAGGAGCCTTCTCAGAGCTGCGAGCAGGAAGAGCAGAATCTGTGATTGATTAGCCATGCCTCCGGAGGAGGGAAGGGGGTGCAGAGGGCCAACTCCAGGGAGCCCCGTCCACGTGGAGGTCTGTGCAAATGACGCCCTCTGGACTTGTGCAACATGGAACACAGGGCCACCCTTTGCTCTTACACCTTCAAAGTCTTCCCATTGCCTTTAGAACATAACTGAAAGCCATCCCCATGGTCTCCACGGCCCTGCGCGGTCGCGCTCTGGCCGTCCCACTGAGCTCACGTCCTACGACTCACCTTCTCACGGCACTGTCCTCCTTGGAACTGCTGCCATTTTACAAAATCCCAAGCATGTTCCCGTTTCAGAACTTTGCACTCTCTGCCTCCTCTCATGGGAATGTCTTCCTCCAGAGCGAGCTCTCACTTCACTCAGGTTTGTCTCTGCTCGATTCTACCTCCTGGTGGAGGCCTCTTGACCTCCTAACCTAGTAGCTTTCTTCCCACCGCCCACGGTGATGCTCTAGCTCCTGACTGGCTTTCCTGTTTTCACAGCCCTCACTACTGCCTGAGGTTTCCTCATCTCATCATTTGTCTATTTTCCTTTTTCCTCACAAGTTCCAGGAGAGCAGGAAATCTGAGTTCAGTGCTCTGTTTCCCAGATCTAGAACAGTGCCTGATGCATAGTAGTGGGTGCTCAATGAATACTTATGTAATGAATGAATACATGGTCCTTTTCAGGTCTGGGATCTGTTCTCTCACCATGGTTCAAATCCTCCTTCTCTAGAATCATCTGTCCCACCCTCCCTGCACAATTCCCTAGGCTGGCCATCCCGGAGCTAGTATATCCAACAGACAAGTTTCATGGCCCTTTGAGTTAATATTTACGTCTGGAAAGGTTTCTGAGTTTGTGTGTGTGTGTGTACTTTGTGCTGGGGGTAAGAATCCATTGTTACCTCTCCATTTCATCTGTCCATATTACTCCATCTGTCTGTCTTTCTCACATCCCCTTATCTTTGTGTCTCTCATTTCATATTAACTCCTTATACTCCTTAGTATCTTTCCCTCTCAGTCTCTGCCTCCCTTTTCCAACATCTCTCATAATCTCATGGCTACTAGTGTCTGTTTCTCTAGCTTACTGGAATTATGATTCTGTAAGTTACTGGTACAGATAGTTAATATTAACTTGCTGATCCTCAGACATAGTTCTGCTCTTCAGAACCCTGATTACCCCCCTCTACCCCCACTAGGCCCAGAATTATGGGTAGGAAAAACCTCAGAGATGTCACCAAGGTGATGGCTCCTTGGTGATAAAGACACTAAGCTCAGGTTTAGCACGGGTGTGCAAGGAACAGTCAGATATTTTGTACATTGGGCCACAGTATTTGGTTCATGGATGAGCACATGACCAAGCCAGTCCCAAGGATTGTAACTGCTTGAACCCCAAGAATTATGAATCCTGAGCTGCTGGGGCCACCACATGGGAATGGAGCTAGCACAGAGGAAAATAAGTAGAGCTAAGAGATGGAAAGGGAGAGGCTCAGTACTAAGGATTCCTTTGGGCCTCTGGATCCAGCCAGGCCTGAAGCTATGTGTAGCTCTGCATGGGAACTCTTAGTTTTGTGAGTCAATAAACCCCCATTTTCAAGTATCAGTTTGCTAAGACACAGTCAAAGGTGAGTTGGATTTTATGTGAGCTACATTTTAGGAAGTGATTGGATGTAAGAAACTGATTTTCTGAATTAGGAACTAAGGAATTCTTGACAATAATTTTCAAAGACTCTCCCATTTAAAGTGCCTAGAAGACCAGAATATTCTTTTAAAACTGTGGGTTGTGGTAATAGTGAAAGTTCTGTGTTTGAATGGGTAAATCAGTTAATCTGGAATCAGAACAGCCTGAGTGTGAACTAAATCATGAATTGGTCACTTATAATCCAAATTAGGAGTCTTTGAATTTGCCTGTTTCCAGAAGTCAGCAGAAGGCAACCATGGGCAGTCTATTAAATAACTGCATTAGGAATAGATGGGCTGGCCATGTCCCTCTCTTGTTCTCTACTCCACTCGTGGCACCAGCTGCTAAGAATCTAAGGTGCGATATAAGCATTTATTTATGGACTTGTTCGATTCCCCCTTTATCCTATTTCCCTCCTTCATGCATCCCATGCCACAGCCCCTCCTCCACCTTGAGCAACAGAGATATTTTCCTGGTTAAGTTGAACCAGGGAGCATCTGTACTCAGGAATTTCAGGCACGGCTGAAAGCAGGAGCAAGAAATCTTACTAAAACAGAGTGGTAACTGAGAGTGTGCAGACTGCACGGAGAGATCCACAGACTCAGTGTCTCCTCAGCTCCCAGAAGCTGGCAATCAATTTCCTTTCTCCTACTGTCTGCCCTGCAGTTGTAGGATTCCTCTCTGGGGAAACTGACTCTGCACCATCAATTATTGCTACACTAATGCTGCATAACCAGGTCCCAGAATCATCAGTGGCATGTGGATTGAGGCTGGGTTCAGCTTGGGTGGCTAGGCTGGGGCAGCTCAGTGCCACATGTCTCTCCTCCTCCTCACACCAGCAGGCTCCTGGGCATGTTCCTGCCATGTCAATGACAGAAATGCCAAAGGGCAAACATAAATGGGCAAAGCCTTTAAAGCCAAACCGAGGCCAGAACTTGCACTGTATGATTCCACCTTATTCTATTGGCCAAAGGAACTCATGTAGCCAAATCCAATGCACAAGATGATCCATTCAACCTCTTAGGAGGAGGAAGTGCAAAGTCCCAAAGCAAAGAGTGTGATTATGGGGACACTAATGCAATCTGCCACAAGCTCCAAAGGATAAACCAATAGACACTGATGTTTGCAGTTCCCCACAGGAACTAAATCCAACCTCAGCCTTGCTGCCCTGAACTGAATGCAAACAGTCAGTAAGCTCCACCCATGCACAGTCTTCTTTTGGACTTTTTAGTGACCCATTCTTAAATATAAACAGACAAAAAGGGATCATGAACCTTTGACCAAAGCCTCTAACACAAAAGACTGAGCGAAAAACAAGAAGAAGAAGAAGAAAAGAGCTTAAAATAAATGAATTACTGGGGATAGAAAAGATTCTTTTCAAAAAGCAGTAACTGAGAACGGAGGGAAGATGGTGGCATAGAGAGAAGTCGAAGCTGAGTAGTCCCCCTGGAACAACTGAAAAAACCAGAAACAACTAGTAAATAATCGAGAATAACTGCGAGGGGACAAACGAGACCGTCCATTCATCACACACCAACCTGAATTGGGAGGAATGCCCGAGACTGCAGCATAAAATCTGTAAGTAAAACCTGTGGATCCAAGCCAGGAGACCCCTCCCCCATAGCCCGAGCTGCAAAGCCTCGTGGTGCCAGAGAGAAGCTCTCTTCCAGCAAGCAAATATAACTCAGCTGAGCTCCAAATGGGGTTTTAAGTAGCGAGTGTGAACTGCTTACAACAAGTACGAATCCCCAGAAAACAGACAGAGGCTTTGGGTGACGACTGACCTTGCTTGGACTTGGTCTGAAGGGGACTATGTGTTTCTTTTTTCGGCTCAGTGGAGAAAGCCCCAGCCATTACAGTTCCCAGGACTGTGATTCAGAGAATGGCGGGGACAGCACAAGCAGAGAGAGAGAAGATTGAAATGCTAATGACCTCCCCCTAGGGGGTCTGTCGTCTCTAAGAGGAAAGGGGTGGGGCCCTTTCCATTCAGAACCAGACCCCAGAGCCTGGGGGAACACGGCCATACCTCCTCACACCAGTCAAGAATTATAGGCTATCAGGCGCCACCTGCTGGGCAGAAAAGCACAGTGACCCGAGGCACAGGGTGGAGCAGTGTTCTAAGACACACCCTCAGGGAAACCAGATACTGAATACTTCTTCCCTCTGGGACCTGAGCCTGTTCTGGTCTGGGAAAGCCTGATTGGATAACCAACGAAACTGTGCCTAGACAACAGAGGATTACAACCTACACTAAGAGGAACAAAGTTATGGCCCAGTCAAAGAAACAAATGTATACTTCATCTGAGATACAGGAATTTAAACAACTAATGCTAAATCAATTCAAAAAATTTAGAGAAGATATTGCAAAAGAGATAGAGGCTGTAAAGAAAACAATGGTTATATATAAGGCAGAAATCAAAAGTTCAAAAAAAACAACTAGTAGAATCTATGGAAATGAAAGGCACAACACAAGAGATGAAAGACACAGTGGAAACATACAACAGCAGATCTCAAGAGGCAGAAGAAAACACTCAGGAACTGGAGAACAAAACACCTGAAAGCCTACATGCAAAGGAGCAGATGGAGAAAAGAATGAAAAAATATGAACAATGTCTCTGGGAACTTAAGGATGAAACAAAGTTCAATAATATACGTATCATTGGTGTCCCAGAAGGAGAAGAGAAGGGAAAAGGGGCAGAAACAATAATAGAGGAAATAATTAATGAAAATTTCCCATCTCTTATGAAAGACATAAAATTACAGATCCAAGAAGCACAGCGTACTCCAAACAGAATAGACCTGACTAGGCCTATGCCAAGACACTTAATAATCAGATTATCAAATGTCAAAGACAAAGAGAGAATCCTGAAAGCAGCAAGAGAAAAGCAATCCATCACATACAAAGGAAGCTTAATAAGACTATGTGCGGATCTCTCAGCAGAAACCATGGAGGCAAGAA